>PVJI01007416.1:0-78469 GCA_004026765.1 Micronycteris hirsuta
TACCCTCCTCCTGTAGCTAGAGGCACTGAGGTACAGAGCAGCAAGTGACTTACCCAAAGATGACCAAGAGTGGCAAAAGAGAAGCCAGAAACCACGTTTCCTAATGCAGTGTATACTACTACTTCTCCTGTGTCACGCAGCAATGAGGAATAATTTTTATCAAAATTAAATTGACAATTGATGGCTTGAACAGGTACACATCAGGCATTCCAAGCAGACGTTAAGCAGACACGGTACCACAGAGGAAACACAGGCTTAGTCTCAGTTCACCCCATTCAGTCTAGCCAGATTGTTCCATGTTCACAATGTCCGTACACCCATATTCACTTTCTTGCTTTCTTGAGGAAAACATTAAGTAATTTGTTTTGGAGGAAAACATTGCTACTAGTAAACTACTGATTGCCACAAAACTTTCCTCGCTCATCCTTCTGACTCCCTTCACTTCCGTGCTTTGAAACAGAATTTAAAAACAGGGGATTAATCCCAGAGAAAAGGAAAGCAGACAACGAAGGAAGGACTCCTTTGTGAGAGCCCTCCACAATTCCGCGAACAAGAAGCTCTAAGAGGACAGATGCCCACTTAGAGAAGACATCATACGCAAACTTCTAGTCCAGTAAACAGTGAGGATTCCCAAAGCAGTCTTTTAAACAGATTCTAAGCTCTACTTGGGGAGAGGGTCAAGCACCATCTGAAGAAGAGAACATTTTGGAAGAACAGGCTTGATCCCCTAGAAAACACTGTGTTCTGACCAAATGTAATAGTTCATTTAGAATTTCTGATTATTGCTATTTAATTATAAATACATGTGAACTGCAAACGGGGACAAATAGTAAAAGGGCAAAATGCCTTCTCCCCAACCCCAAACTAAGGTAGGGGGTCCTGGCCTTCCCCCTCCGTGTCATTTTTTTTCTTGCCGCTTAGCACAATTTGCACTTGCACACTTAAATATTTGATTTTGCTTCCCCCATCAGACTGCAAGTTCTGTCTGTTTAGTTCACCACTGTAGATAAGTGCCTGGGAAAAAGAGTGGGTGTCCAATGAATAACTGCTGAATGAACTACATGGATCAATGCAGACTTGTAGCTTCCAAGTGATGACAGCAGCTTCCCATCGGGTCTCTACTCTTCTCTGACAACTTCTGCAACCCCTGGGTGGAGAAGGCTTTTCTTTGAGCGGAGTACAGGGCGGTCCATCAGTTTGTGCACTTTGGCAAAGTACCACAACCCCCAAAACCTACACTGAGTGTGTGGACATGATGTGTACTTCCTAAAGTAAAAGAGAGCAATGCTGGCCTCCTGGACAACTCTGATTTTTCATTTCAGATGTCTGTCCCCTACTGTTTGATCACTGCCCTTTAGTTAGGAGAGCAGCACAAATTGGAAGCTGTGTATTATTAACAATTCTTGCTTAACTAAGTGATGAGGCATGTATTACCTAGACACAAAACAAAGTCATAAAGACTAATGTACAAGGTAAATCTCTTGGAAATCTTTGCTTCTTCAAGGACAGCCACATTTTCTGTTCTGTCCCAATTCAGTCCTGTTCTTCTTTAGGACAAAGGGAGTTAATTCCCTACCTTTGTGTAGTACTTCACAATTTACCAAGCACCTTTTTAAAAAAGTTTGTCAAATTTGTAAGTTTCTACTGAGATACCAAGAGATAATGGTCATAAAATTCCAACTTGAGGTTCTAGGCCCGCACGAAAATTTATAAAAGAAACATTTAACAACCAGCTTTATGAGTCTTTTTTAAAAGCCTTCACATTCAAAATGAAGGGTTAAGAAAACAGAAACTAAAAGTTTCTGAGGAAGATTTCTTGGGAGAGTGCTGTTCTGAGTGTCCCTTTTCACACATAACAGGGACGAGTGGAGGTCGGGGGGGGGGGCATCTCCCTTGAGTCCATGTCAGGAGAGAGAGGGGCTTCAACAGGACCGTCGGAAGGCCAGGCCTGTGCCTTCACAGTGAGGACTACATGGTGGATGTATGTTCTGAGTCCTGCTCGGAAGAGCTGAAAGAACAAGAGCTGAAGGAGCGTGGGCGGGCGAGGTGACTCCGCTAGACTGGCCGGGACTCCCTGCACTGTTGCCCGAGGACCTGGAGCACTTCCTGTGGACCACGCTGGTCTGAAGCTGCTTAGATCCTGCTGAAGAGGACCTCCTGGAGGGGCGGAAGGACTCCACATGGGTCTGTGCAGAAGAGATTGCTGAAAACTCGAGGCAAGAAAGATGCATTGCTTATATTAAGAGTAAGTAAAATTAAAATTTAAAATGGAGTTTTGAATTTATTATATCAGTGTTCAATATTACAGGAATCTTTTTTGGTGTGTGCCACTTTTAGGAAACAGACGTTGACGCAAACTGAAATCAGACCTTGACGGGGCTCAAATAAGCATCAATCAGTATTTTTGTAACAACTCTTATGTGCACACACACACGTACCGAACTGGACCGCCACTCTTTGGCCTAGACCTGGTGCAGTCTGCCCGAGCACAGTCCCCAAATGGGAAGACTTTAACCGTTTTGATCTCCCCATAATTTTACATGATAATACTAGATATTTATTGATATCTATTACATGATAATTTTACATGACAATAATAGAATTTTAACATAGATAATAAAAATCTAAGTATATGAAATATCTAGGCAAATTCATAAAAACAGAAAGCGGATTAGAGGTTTCAGTGCGGGGCAGTATTGTTTAATGTATACAGAGTTTCCATTTGGGATTGTGAAAAAACTTGGAAACAGATAGCTGTGATGATTACCCAGTATTATGTATATAATAATCGTCACTTAGTGGTACACTTGAAAATGGAAAATTTTAACTTATATGCATTTTACCATAGCAAATACGATATTTTTGACAAAAAAAAAAAAAAGGTGAGTAACATGTAGAGAGCCAGGGAGTGGCTGAAAAACTCCCTCAAGTGGCCAGGACAGAAAGAGTCAGCACTGGTCATGAAACCGTCCGTGTCACCGTCAGCCGAGTGAGGAGTGAGCACTTCCCTGCCCCTCTCTGTTCCTCTCCTTTCCCCTTCCTTTTCCGGTCATTACAAGGAGAGATCAGGACACAGAAACCCACAGAGGGAAGACCTTGCGAAGACGCAGAGGGAAGGCGGCCATCTGCAAGCCAAGGACAGAGGCCTCGGAAGAAACCAGTCCTGTCAACACCTCGACCCTGAGTTTCTAGCCTCTGGACCTGCGAGAAAATAAACTTCCGTTGTTTAAGACAGCGGTCCCAACCTTTTTGGCACCGGGGAACAGTTTTGTGGAAGACAATTTTTCCATGGACAGTGGGGGCGGGGTGATTTCGGGATGATTCAAGCACATTACATTTATTATGCACTTTACTTCTATTACTATTGCATTGTAATATATAATGAAATAATCATACAACTCACCACATGCTAGCATGTGGGCTTACCCAAACTGTGACTGAGACCAGTGTGCAGTGTGGGAAAGAGGCACAGACATAAGTGGTAAATAAAATAACGGGCAGGCCACGAGTGGCCTAAAATAAGTGTTAGATTCTGACAAAGCCTGCCACCAGATGCAGCTTAATTGTCACTTGCCGATCACTGATAGGGTTTTGATATGAGTCTGCAAGAAACTGATTTATTATAGTCCCTGTGCAGCCAAACCTCTCTGCTAATCATAATCTGTACCTGCAGCTGCTCCCCTGCGCTGGCATCACAGCCTCAGCTCCACCTCAGAGCATCAGGCATTAGACTCTCCTAAGTGCGTGACCTAGATCCCTCACAGGCGCAGGTCACAGTAGGGTTCATGCTCCTTTGAGAATTTAAGGCTGCCGATGATGTGACAGGAGGAGGACCTCAGGTTGTAACGTGAGTGGTGGGGAGCCACTGTAAATGCAGATGAAGGTTTGCTCACTAGCCCACCACTCACCTCCTTCTGTGCAGCCTGGTTCCTAACAGGCCACGATCCAGTAACGATCGTGGCCCGGGGATGGGGGACACCTGGTTTAAGCCACCCAGACTGCAGTATTTTGTTATGGCAGTTTAGCAAACTAATCTACTACCTAAAACCCTAAACAGTAATTTTGAGGTTAAAAACAAGGAAAATTGCCGTGAAGATAAGAGTTAGATTTGCCTCAGGACCAAAGAATCTAAGCCCAGTGTGCCCCATATATCTACAATTGGCTGTCATCTTATTCTCTCCAGCAACGTTCCAAGCTCAAATCCTTACGGCAATACTGTACTAGACGGAAAGGCCTTGTCAGGTTTGGTTTGAAGAATCCCACAGAATTGCACTAACGGGTCCGGCTACAATCATGCTTCTACCTCCCTGACCAATCACCGTGTTCAGGTGGGGTCGGTTTACCTAGGCAAGTGCCCTGTGGTCAGAGGAATGTGTCATCTGTTGCTAGTAGTGAAGAAGGTTGCCAGGCAGATTTAATACAGGAACCCCATAATTTATATCTATTCTCTCATTTTCTCTTTACTTAAGAGGGGAAAAACTGAGTAACACATCCAAGGGCATACAAAAAAGCAAACAGGTGGCTGGCTATGGAATCCAGATCATCTAACTGAATGTAAATCTAGTATCTTCCCTAATACTCCAAATCTCTCTTTTAAAAGATTTTCTAGAGCAAACAGATCTAATTCATTTGATATCTCCTGACAGGGAACTAGATAAGTAATTCTAATGTCACTTTCAATTATAACATTCTATGGTTCTAAAATAGGTCACTAGCTGGTTTATTCTAAGTTTTCTGATATGTTCTATAATCACTCACTCTTCTATTTTAGTTCCTTCAATGCACATATACTGGGGACCAACCACCTGCCATATGCCAGGCACTCTTCTCTTGCCATCTTGCACATCTAAGTGCCCAAATACCAAACTAAACCCTTGAACAACATAGCAACTACCTGAGAAAAATGGAAAAATTACCATAACAGATATATATACTCAAAATAAAACTAAGCATAGTGGCAAGTTTCGTTTGACCAGCCACAAATAGATTTTCTTAGACATGTTAATGACCGCCTCTCTCTCTCTCTCTCTCACACACACACACACACACACGAAATTACAGATCTAGTGAAAATGAGAAATTCATAGCATAAAAATCACAGAATATGTCACAATTTCACTAATCAGCATGGCTAAGTCTCCAATTTAAAAAGAAAACTCATCAGTATCAGAATATAGGCACAGCTACAAAGAAAAGAAGGAAAACAAAATGTTATGTAGGTGATCCTTTTAGGCTTTAAATATAGTTGCTCAAACAGTTCTTGTTTGTATCCCTGTATAATTTCTGCCCATTTAAAAAATATCCACAGTATGTATTAAGCATCGTGCTATCGCACCAGACAGCTTCAAGATACAACTGGAAATTATTTTGCTTTTCCAACGGTACTTTCTTGAGAGAGACTCTGGTTAGAGGAGATTCTGCAGCCTGACTTGGATTCTGGGTCTGCGCTGATGCTACTGCACGGAAGTGACCCAGTGAGGGTTTGCTCTCTTCACGCCCAGGCTGGGATGTCCCTGGTATACACATCTGGCAAAGGCAAGGGTGCAGAAAAAAGGCCTCCTGACCCATCACCACTCTGAGCATCTAATTTGCAGGTTTTCCACCCATTTGCCTTAGCTAGAAAACCCAACAGCTCTGGCTTTATCGATTTATCTGCAAACAGAAATGCTTGTTATGAGGCACCCTGGGAGGATCAATGAATAGTCCTCAAGAAGCTCCTTGGACTATACTTGAAATAGAACAAGCGTGAATGCCTTGCCTCTTAAAGGAGTTCCTCTTTCAATTCATGCTCTACGCATTCAGTATTTCAAAGAGGTACAGAGGGCTCAGGAGAATGTCATCCCAATGACCATTTATTTGGGTCAGAGGGCAGACCTGTGGCATTAGCACTTGTTGTTGTACCCATCGCCCACAGCTGCCACGGCCAAAGCACATTCCCAGCAGAGCCAGAAGAGAGATTTCTCAAACGGAGACAAACATCCCCCTGCTAGGTGGGAGGGAGCCACAGACAGCAGAGCTAGCAGAACTCTTCTGCTCCCAAGTTAATTCAACACACACTTCCATGACACTAAAATGTACTCAGCACTGTGTGGCTGTCGTGGGGAGATCTAGGAAGTCGCTCTCCTCAAAGAGCTTAAATTCTCGGTGTGAAGACTGGCTTATCGAAATGAAACACTGGAGAGTAATCATATAGTAGAAAGAGACCTGAAACAGGCCTACTATTTTAGTTGTTTCATCTCAAACGTTGCAGTCTCCCCAGTCCTGTTACCTTTGAACAAAGGGCCTGGCTCAATGAGCTGCAAACTTCAGTTCCCAAATTCTAGAATTCTAATCAAGTATCAAAATGCAGGGTACAACCTCTAAACTTCAGAAATCATAAAGGGAGAGATTCATTGGGGTCGCATGAAATGGCAGAGGAAAAGAAACCTTGGGAAAGGGGAGAGGAGGCAGGCAGGTACCGAACCTTTCTGGCTACATCAGTACCAGGTCACCGAAGCAGACTTCTCGGTCAGAACCCCGTCTCCCAGTTCCTCGTTAGAGGCTACATCTCTCGTCCTGTTTCCCTTACCTCTGCCTGTCAACAGCACTCCTTGCTGCTAGATTTCTGTTTCCATACTCGTGGCTATGAAATTAGCTTGGCTTACAGCCAGAGTAGAATTAATCGTCTACCACCATCAACCATTTCGAGACCCCATGCTCGCTCCCCGGAAGACCCGTTTGAGCAGAACGAGAAGGTGGGTTCCTCAGTCAGTGCCGACCTTTAACTAACTTTTCGATCTTGTGCCAGTCACCTCTCTGGGCTTCAGTTTCTTCCTTCAAAATATCTGCTTTAGTTATATTATCGATTTCATTTGAGGAAACTATATGATAACAGGTGTGACTAAACCTTAAGGTTCTCTAAAAACATCAGGTAGTTATTTTCATCCTTATTATTAATGGTACAAGGGTGAGGACTTCCTGAGGGTTTGGTATTCTACTTTTAGTGATGATGGGCTAGTTTACAGCAAAACAACAGCCTCTTGAGAACACAAAGACTCACTTACAAAACACTTTACAACCGAGGAAGAAATCCGAGACCACAAATTTTGTTAATAACGGCCAACAGAATAATAAGCCAAACTCAAATGAGTTGTTGTTTTGATCACCAAATGACTATCATAAAGTGAAATTATTATCTTTCCATCTTTGTGCTCTACAACATACAGATACTAAATAAATTTTAAAAACCCTTCTTGAAAACTTCATGATTCCTATTTCCAAAACACACTGGAAGCATGATTTGGATCAAGATGTTCAATTTTATGCATGCAAATGCGACACGTATAAAAAGGGGTTTTGGTGAACGGGTAAATCAGATTTGCAGAGCAGCGGCTGTTGCAAATGGTCGTGACCGCTTCCCGTTGGATAATAACATGTAGTTTCCAGATTTAGAATTCTAAGAGCTGATTTCAATGATTAGAAACAGTTTCCTGATTTGCTGATTTTTACAAGTTGAGTTTGTTTGGACAGATGCTGTTTATTCTTAAAGGGAATATAAAACAAACAGGAGAGGGTAGTCATTTTACATATTTTTGCTGAGCTAGGTGAAAATGAGCCTCCAGCACTCCTGCAATGATGTTTTATGTCTGTAAAGAGCTGACAGAAGGATACACATCTGAAAGGGAATCTAAATGTGAATTCTTTCCTATCATCAAACATAGTCAGCATTTAGCTTGTAATTTTAGGTTCACTTTGTAAAAATATCATAACTGACTTATCTTGGTCCCATATGGAGAGTTAAGCCTAACTATTACACAATGGGTCCCTCAGCTCCAGAGATTTTTCTCTATGATATGCCAGCAGATGCCATATATTACATTTAGATGAAGGAGGGCATATGCCAGCACCTCTATTAAGCCTTGAAATAGCAAATGTTTTCCAGGCACCAACTATATGTGGATGCTGCACTTTTGTAATGCTTAAGCTCCATGGCTTGCTAAACTATTTTATATTGTCCTAGAGAACAAAGTACAGGTAGGTGCTGACCTCCACATCTGATAGCTGCTCCAGTCACTACCAGGCTCGATTCGAGCCTGACTAGCTAGACTTGATTCTCTCACTCCCTATGACAGAACTTCCAAAATTAGAAATGATTTTTCTCTCTGGGCTGGACCATTCTTTGACTCTGGAAGTTTCATTATGTAAAGAGACAGAGAACAACTAAGAGTTGTTAATGTCTCTATCAAGTACAATATTTTGCTATCACTCACGCTGCTTCTTAACCCTCTACAAAAGATTGGATTTTCAACATACCCAAAACTTCTAGGCTTTGAGCTGATGTGGCAGAGTTTTGCTCGCAGCCCAAAGGCAACTGCTGTGGGAGCAACCAACAGACTATTCCAATGAGAGTAACTATTTTCCCTAAGACAGAAATCACTGCTCAGTAGTCACATCTAATCACATCATTCTTTCATCATGCGGGAGAGAGAGTAAGCCTTAATTTCTGTCCTAAAAGAAACAGAAACAAGTGAATATAATTTCTGAAAAGAAAAGTTTGGCAGGACATTTGCAGACAAATTTATCCTCTTTTACTGGAGTCATTCACCCGCTGGGAATGGGGATGCAGACTGCGGTTTGACTTGCCTAAGAACAGCAGGTAATAGTTTGTTCATTCCATCTGCCTCCCTCAAACAGAAAAAATATCTTGTGAATGTGTCAGTAGTGCCAGCGCCCAAGAAGAAGACTGTCCTGAGATTTTATCATCCCCAAAGATTCATACGCACCCCTCAAACGTTTTGTTGAAAAAGACCATTTTGTCCAGCAGAGAATCATTCTTCGGTCAGATCATATACAGGTAAGCATCTACGGTCTGAATTTCCAATTCAGCCTCAACACTGACTTCAAAGTGAGGACGACGAAGAGGAAACTAATATTTTCTTATGCCGAACTACTTGTCTATTTAGTGTACTACCACCCACTTCAATATTCCTTGATGTGATATGATCTGAGAGCAGTGGGAAGAGATTAAGGCTATTTCACAAGTGTTGCCGTGAGTTGAACTCAATAAACCAAATGTATATACTATTCAACGACCTAAACTGTCCTGAAATAAGGACACATTTCTTTCAGCCATCTTGACTGATCAGGATAACTGCTAAAGACTTTTCTTCAGAATCAAGAAATAAAACACATGTTTTTTATGAAGCTCTTTTGGATCAATAAAATAGTCATTCAAAAAAAAATCTTTGAGTGGAATAAAGCAGGAGTCAGCCTAACTGGTTTCTATAACGTGGGACTCACTGCAGTTTTCTGACTGGTTTCAAGGGCAGCTGCCCAAACTCTTTATGATCAAGAGCTTTATTGTGAGATCTTAACAGGCAGCGTGGCTTTATTTAGAAATAAAGCTCACCAGTGAATAGAAAATAGACTGAATTTAGAAGTGAATTTTTTCCTGTGTTCCACAGGTTACTCTTGACGTAACCAGACACAAATTCTAGTTCCTTTGCTAGTGATAATCCTCAAGTTAATTTTACAGCAACTCCAACTGAACAGGCATTAGTTACACTCCAGAGACGTGGAAAATTAGGACCTTCAGTAGTTTCCTCATGGGCAGAAATCAGACCCAAAATATAAATACCTGCCTTTATATTTCCAAACTTTTACCACCAGGATATGATCAACCTCTCTTTATCACATGCTTTAAGAGGAAAGAACCCATGACTGTATTCCTAGCACAGTTTCTGACATATAGATGGTTCTAAAAAAATCTAAAGTTAGCCCGGCTGGTGTAGCTTGGTGGATTGAGCGTGGGCTGGGAACCAAAAGGTCCTGGTTCGATTCCCAGTCAGGGCACATGCCTGGGTTGCGGGCCAGGTTCCCGGTGAGGGCCATGTGAGAGGCAACCATACATTGCTCTTCCTCCCTCCCTTCTCCTCTCTCTAAAAATAAATAAATCTTAAAAAAAAAAAATCTAAAGTTATTACATAACTTTGTGTATCTGCAAATAACAAAAATGCATAAATCTTTTCAGTTTTTACAACTGTGAGAACCATGACTTTGTAAGAGGTGACTGTGAGGCAGATAGTGAGATATCCAAACTCAATCTATTTCATTTTAAGTTACAGTTGTATGGTCCTAAGAATGTTAAAAGGATATAAGATTCCATCTAGTTCAAAAGTCTTTAGACTTAAATGGAAGAGCCACTTATATAACCTGGGAACCAAAAGAATGCAAGTGGTAAACCTGGTGTCTAGAGACTTTGATGAGTAATCAGGATAACTTGGTAACTTGTTAACTTAATAATCTAAACCCAGAGATGTAAAACGTGCAAGACTAAATGCCTCTTTTGAAGTCCAGAGAAAGCAAATGTAAATTAATTTCTAAGCATCCCATCCAGGTTGACCAGAATCTACTCAGTGAGAATCTAATCAGTGTCCAGATGGAAATCTCTGGTCATTAGTAACCTCCGTATATTGAGAAATAGCCCTGAACTAGGGGCATTTGGCGGGTTTTTTACTTAGTAGATGAAAAGTGCTCTGCCTCTCTACAACTCCAGGGCTTGTCGTGACTGACATCTTGGGTCGCAAGCAGCCTCAGGTAACGGAGATATTAACTGCCTTCCTTAAACGGAGTTGTGTCTTTTACGCCCTGTAAGTTTCAAAAGTTAAATATCAACATAAATATAAATATAATCTTTTAAGATTTTTAAAAATCTAGTAATTTCCTGTTCAGAAATCTATACATTCTTTTTGAATTTTATGTATTTAGAACATTTAAGAAAACTTGAGGATCACTGTACTTATAAGTTTGATGTATCAGATTTGAAAGTATTATTTACCACCCATCATTTTGTTTAACTCAACTTAAGTACTTAAAAAGAAAAAATAAATATGTTAAAATTATAAGCTCCATTTAAATGTTTAGTTAATCAGTTTTGTAAATGGTATCAAACATTATTCAAAAGCCCCTTAAAATTATAACTAAGCATAGTCTGACTTATACATATAAAGAAGAAGAAATTAGAGTTGGAAGCTGATCTTAAAAGTCTAAAGAATTAGGCTCTTCCACTTGTAATTTTAAAAACTAAATGTCAGTTTTTGAAAGAAAAATTAAATCTTCTGAATATCCTTTTGGTCACACCCACAAAAAATCACCCTTGAGAACATCAAAAGCCTCACATCACCCATAACCTCCATTTCCACCAGTCTAACATTCAGTCTGCTGATTGGTCAGCTGGCAGAGCTGGCCTTAACAATACAGAAGTCTCATCAAGTGATTTAAAAGGGTAACTGCACACTCTATAATGATTATGCAGGAGAGAATATTAAATATTAATTTTTGCTGTTTTTGCTTTTGACATCCTTTAAAGGAACATACTGCCCTGAAAAACAGGGGGATAGTTGAAACTAAATTTCAGGAGTTTCAATGACTTCTGACTGATGAAATCTGACCAGATTTGTATGTCTTTGGCAAAATTACAGAAAAAGGGAAAGGTAGTATTTTTAAATGTGTGATTTAAGCTAAGCAAGACAGGGCTGGAAAACTAAATAAAAACAGAAGGAAAGGTTGTCACATCACTGTGTGCTGTGTCACAAATGTGGTCATCTTATAAGAAGGGTCTCCTGGTAACCACACCTCCTACCTGCCAGAGGCAGCTGACCATGCTAAAATTCACTCTGGAACAGGATCATGTTATAGTCAGTTTCCAGTGTATGAAAAAAGTTGGGAGGAAGAGTAAATAACTTTGTAACATCAGCATTATGAGACAAAGACTCCCTCACTACCACTCTTTGATTGCTAAAAGAGATTATACAAAACAAATATTCTCAGGTTTTTAAAAAGCGTGTGTGCATGTGAGACAGAGACAGAGACAGACAAAGAAAGAGATGGAGATACAGAGGGATGATGAGGGAGAAAGACACAGAGCAAGAGTGAGACAATGAGCAAGAGGGAGAGATGAGAGAAAGACAGCCCAATCGATAAGATTATATGACAGCCACACACTTGCAAAGAGTATAAATCCATAAGCTATATAACATGCCACACTCAATCCTGCAAAATCTTGGGGTGGACAGGATGTGGATGATTGAGAATTTAATGTGGCAGGATATGAAAAGCAAATGCAAAAGCTGCCCCAAGGAAATACGCAGCCCATCCTTGGGGGATGAGAGATCATATACTGCATTACTAACAACTAAGACCTTAGGTATAGGAAAAGTAAACAGGCTTTTGTGGTTCTAGTGTTTTATCCATTTAGAGCTTACAGAAAGAAAAGGCCAAGAAAGTACCAGAATTGAGGTACCTGAGAGCCTGAAAGGCACACTGGTGATGCAGTGGGTCGGTCTCTTGAGTCAAGCCCAGGGGAGTGTGTGGGCAGGGGGCGGCAGCCCTTAGTCCCATAGAGTTCCCAGAGGTTGCAGACCACTGAACAGGGCGACCACATACGGGTGTGGATACTGGTTGGCTCCAAAGCATGCTGCCCTTGGCTGGCACTGTGGAGCCTGGCTGCAGGGACAAAGGCTGTGGGTGGGCGCTTCTCAGAGCTCCCCAATCCCAGCAGTGGAGTGCCATTTCAGCTTTGGCAAATAGAAGGAGCCATGGTGACCACGACGACAGTTCAGGACCAGGCCTCTCCCTGTGTTCCCAGGACCTGTTAAGCCCTGGGAGGTAGAACAACACAAGTGTGTGTATTTGTGTATATGTGTGTTGTGTTTGGAAAGGACCCCAATGATAACTAATATCAGATTCCTTATCAGCCCTGGTAAGAAGGGCTCAAAAATCAACTTAATAAAAAAAAAGGGGGGGCGGGGGGAGAAAATGCAGACAACTGTAATTGAACAACAATAAAGTAATTTTTTAAAAAAATCAACTTAATGAGTAATAAAAATAAAGACAAGTAGTGTTTTCTTGAGTCCAAGCCTCATAGGGCAATTCACAGCAGCTACTCACTTATTAACTTTCTAATGCACAACAGGAAAAAGCACATATATGACATTCTGATGCAGCTATTTCTGACAGGATGATATTTTTCTTCAGTCTAAAAACAAACTATTAAACTTTCAGCTTTTATATACAAAGCAACACAATATATAAAACAAACATCCTCTCTCTTTCCAAGAACCGTCCTTCATCCCAGAGCCCAGGAAGGTACCCCACCATCGGTGGCATGAGGATGGGGCCCAGGCATACCTATTCTTTCCATTGCTTTTTTTCAAGTGTGCCTTTTTATCTTCAGTGCCTTAAATCTTATGTCAAAATGATTACAACTGAATAGCCTATTTTGGAAGAAAGCCCAGTTCTTAAGTGGCCCAGTTATGTTCTAAGATAAATGAAAAAGCAGAAGGACAGAGTTGACACAGGCCAGATGGAGGGGGGGGGCAGAAGGAAAGAAAAGCCCTCAGAAGAGTCTTCTGTGGAAGTCAGTCTGACGAACCAAAGGGCTCACAGAGCTGGCCTAAAAATACCCGGTTTAACCTGACCCTTCCTGTATTTAGTGGATTTCACCAATTTTACTCTAAAACTAAATAGTACTAATGGTTAGGATTCTCACTCATACAAATAAAAGGAATTTCAAAGCTATTATCTCAGTCTGAAGAGATCTCCCGATCTTTTTCATTAACCATCCAGAGTTCAACAATCCTTCTTTTTAATTTCTGTTTTATCCTGGCACTATACTTTAAACCTGGTCTTCTCTTCATCTCTACGTATCATTGTGCTTCCAAGTCTAATGACTTGAACACAGCACTTTGAAATCTAATGCTATCACCTAATGCTATCTACCAGCATCTCATTTTTCATTATTAGCAACCTTGTCAGGAATAAGCTGCTTCTCTTTTCTGGATTCATGTTATTCCAGACAACAGTATTTTTTTAGTTACTAGATCTATGAAATGACACATTTCTTATTGTTCTCTATCAGCCAAGGCAATGGTGAACTATTAACAGTTGTTATCATTTTTCAAAAAAAATTTTTAAGTTATAGGAATATACTCTACCCAATTTTGTAGTGTCATATGGGTATTTTACTATCAAACAAAAACTCTTAAGGAAAGATACATTTAAACCATAACTTCTCTATTATGTTAGAATATTTATGCCTATTATCACTTTTTTAGCTTTCGTTTAGTTTTTCACATCTGAAAATCATCTCTCACCCTACTCTGAATACTTATCCACTGTAATGCTCCATAACAGAAATTTCCAAAAACATTGGAGTACACATTTTCAGAGTCTGAGCATGTGTCTTTTCCAAAGAACTGTATAGACTGATCTTGACACATGTTATTTGGATTCATTCCCATTTATTCAGTCATTCACTTACTCAAAAACTATTTATGAAGCCTTTATGATGTACCAGGTACCACTGCACCAGGCGCTGGGCACATGCATCAGTGCACAGCTTTCAGTCGGTGGGAAAGAAGGGCAAACAAGCAGGCAATTACCACGTGGGGTTATGAGTGGCATGAGAGTACAAGTGAAAGGCACTCAAAGGAGAAGCAGCTAAACAAGTTTTTCTTAGAGCAAATGCCCTCAGAAGGTGAGTCCTGGGTGAGAGAGTTCCGTGCATGTGTGTGTGTGTGTGCGTGTGTGCGTGTGTGTGCATGCAGGAGAGTGGAGGGAGGGCACAAAGGCATCGGGTCAGAGAACAGGAGAAAGTCTTCCTGCGGTCAAGGCCTTAAATACTGCTGTGTGACAACTTTAATCATTTTGGTTTGAAATATAACTAGCGTTTTGTTGCAAACAAAGAACAAAAGCAACACCGATGATAATTCAATATTTCTTTAGATTGCGGGGCCACCACACTGTTGGCATACATTATAGCACAGCGACTTCCTCAGGGTCCACTGGGATTTGCTGCTCCCATGCCAAATTGTTCCGAATTAGCCTCGGCTTTCAAATCATGTCCTTTTTTCTTTTTTTATATGTTGGTCTCTGCTACCAACATTTCTGCATATAGGAGACCCTCTCCACCCCACCTGCCTTTTTGTTTTAATAACTATGGACAAGGAAACCAGGTAACCAGGCTTATGAAAATCATGTCCGATATAAAAATACATATGCTCTGAGTGAGGCTGAAGAAATTCTGTTATGCCTAAAGCATATGAGGTAAGAAAAAGGGACCTCGTGGCATCAATTTTAGTCACCTGGAGAATACTTTGCTTGCTGTCCGTTGACTCACTATATTCAGAGTAATCAAGGCCAGAAATGCAGGTTCTAGAAAAGTCAACAATTTCTTGAAGTAGAAACACTTTCACTGACCTGTCACTCTAGAGTTTACATAACAAAGTAAGTTTAGATGAATCTAGCTAGAACAGGATACTTATAATGCCAGTAGATTGGGAGAATTCTTTAATTTCTTTAAGCACGAGTGGGATTGTGACACCAAATTTGTCCCACTAATCCTTTTGCCAAATGCCTCCTCAATGTCACTGAACCAAATAGTGTCATGCAAACCTCTAATCCCATGAGAGCAGATGACGACGTGGAGTTGAAGAAGAACAGAAGCAAATGGTATCAGAAGCATTCAAGAATCCTAATCGCCTCTGGTCCTCAGCACCTGTTCTCCACGCTCCTGAGGGGAATGTCTCTGTTCTGCTCCATGTGAAGCTGAGAACAGTTCGCAGGGATAGCACAAGAAGAAACAGCTAACGAACAAGTGTTCCTATAGCCTAAAAATTAAAGTCACTGGCAGTAAAGGGTTTGGTGCTAAAGGTTTCTAAGTAACTTTTTTAAAGTTAGTGGTGGTCAAGTTCTATTTTTCCTCCTGTTTGGAGGGTCTGACTCCACCATAAACTCCATGATCTTAATCATGCACATATTCAGCCAAAATGCATTTCTAATACCTAAAAATGGAACAAGCATATGGTGCAAAAAACAGCGGCTGAATTTAGAAGCATATGTATCTCAAAGGTGCTGCCAGGAAAAAAAACTGGAATGCGAAACTGGCGCTCAACTGGCAGCTGTCTGAAAAACATTCTTAAAAAAAAAAGTGGATTTCAGAGTGTACTGAAAAGAGAAACACGTAGGCAGGCACCTTGGTTGAAATCTGACATTATGAACGTTGGAGATGATAAAAAGTGTTTTTAATCTATATTTTTCTATTATCCTCAAGGAAGCTACATCACAGCAAATGTGTTATATTTTAGCATCTAGACCATTATTTTTATTTCAATTATACATTTAAACTACTACTGTGGCAAGATTATCAGTAATTTCCAATGGTCGAAAATGTTTCAAAATTCACAGCACATATATCTGATAAAGAATTTGTATCCATAATATATAAAGAACTCTGACAATTCAATAATAAAAAGGCAAGTAACACAATAAAAAAATTTGACCAAAGACTTGAACAGGCACTTCACAAAAGAAAATGCATGAAAGGCACATCATTACTTATCAGGGAAATATAAATTAAAACCACAATGATATGCCACTACATACCTATTAAAATGACTAAAATTTTTTAAAAAATGACCACGGCACATGTTGCAAAAGATGTGGAGGAACTTGAACTCTATTCAGAAAAATACCACAATGTTGAAGTAGTTTATAGAGTAGGGTAGGTTCAAATTTCAGTTACTGAATTCCCTGAGTTTGAGAAATGTTTTTGAAATAATAGGTACATGAAAAGACGCTGGACATTAATAATCATCAGGGAAATGCAAATCAAAACTGCAAGGAAATATCACCTCATATCTGTTAGAATAGCTATTACCAAAAAGAGAAGAAATTAGTGCTGGCGAGAATGGGGAGAAAAGGGAATCTATGTGCAGCACTGATGGGAATGTAAATTGGTGCAGTCACTATGGAAAACTGCATGGAGAGGTTCCTCAAAAAATTAAAAATATAACTACCATATGATCCACTTTTGAGTATTAATCCAAAAAAATGAAAACACTAAATCAAAAAGATGTATGTGCCCTCATGCTCATTTCAATGTTATTTACAATAGCCAAGATATGAAAAAACCTAAGTGTCTACCAACAGATGAATGGATATAGAAATTGTGAATATATATATGAATACATATACATATATGCATAATTTCAGCCACAAAAAATGAAATATTGCCATTGGTGATAATATGAATGGAATTTGAAGCCATTATGTTAAGTAAAATAAATTAGACAGAGAAAGACATATATCATGTGACCTCACTTACATGGGGAATCAAAAAAGCAAAGTAAGATAAAAAACTCACAGACACAGACAACAGACTGGTGGTGGTCAGAGTGGGGGCGAGAAGGGTGCAAAATGGGTGAAGGGAGTCAAAAGGTACAAACTTCCAGTTATAAATACATAAGTACAAGGGATGTAATGTACAACATGGTGATTACAGTTAATAATATTGTATTGCATATTTAAAAGTTTCTAAGAGTAAATATTACAAATTCTCATCACAAGAAAAAAATTGTGATTATATAGTGATAAATATTAACTAGACTTATTGTGATCATTCTGCAGTACAGACAACTATTGAATCATTATGTTGCACACTTGAAATTAATATAAGGCTATATGTCAATTACACCTCAATTAAAAATTGTTTTAAATGTCTTTGAGTCCCAGAATAAATGATTTACCTTGATACATATCATCTTTTTTTATTATTATTCTTGATTTCATCATTAAGAATGATATTTGGCCCTAGATAGTGTGGCTCAGTTAGTTGGAGCATCTTCCCATAACCGAAAGGTTGTTGGTTCAATTCCTGGTCAAGGAATTCACCTAGGTTTCGAGTTTGAATCCCAATCCCTGATCCGGGTGAGTACAATCCCCAGTCTGGGTTCATAAGGGAGGCAACCACTCAATGCCTCTCTCTCGCATGCATGTTTCTCTCTCTCTAAAACAAGGAAAATGTGTACTCCAGTGCAGATAAAAAAATGACATTTGCTGATTAAAACCAGGGAGGTCACTGATAAAAATGAACACATTAAAACATGTAGACTGCCCTCGCCAGGTAGCTTAGTTGTTTAATGCATGGTCCCTAGACACCAAGGTTACAGGTTCGATCCCCAGTCAGCACATACAAGAATCAACCAATGAATGCATAAATAAGTGGAACAACAAATCAATGTTTCTCTTTCTGTCTTTCTCTCTCTTTCTCCTCCCTCTCTCTCAAATCAATAAATAAAATTAAAAAAATTAAAACATGACGGCTGACAAAAATTACACAGTAGATGGTTCATCCATTCTGACAATACATCAGAAAGCACTGCTCACATAACTTCCCTATATGATCAAGACTTATCAAGAAAATGTTAAATTGTATGAGCATACTCTGATTAATAAAAAGGGGAATGGTGGTAAATCAGAAAGGCTGCCAGAAAAATATAATTTCATTATTTCTGCCAGAAAAGTAACATAACTAAAAAATAGCATCTGCATAGACATTCTACTAATATTGTCTTCTGGCTTTGATATCAAATCCTAAGGAGTCTAACCAAACGCTATCAGCATTGACAATGACTGCTTTGTTATGTTTGAATTAAATATGTGATAATAACAAAAGAAACTGTCTAACCACTAGTCATCAATTATCATAAATAAAAACTTAGAAAATCTTCCCTTCAGGGAAAATAAATATCTAGTATCTATTGCTAATAGGTACCTATCACCTTGGTTCTTGCTACAGACTGCAACCAAGATCCAACACTAAAAAGGTTACTTCAATTTTTTTGGAAAAAAAAACAAGCACGAAAACCAAAACAAATATTTCATAAGAGCTCATTTAGCATATGCAGTTGTTAAGAAAACTTTAAATCATATACACATTAAAAAAATTAATTTAGGAAATAACTGAGAAGGAAGAGGAAGGAAGGAAGGGAGGGAGAGAGGAAGGAAGGAAGGAAGGAAGGAGAGGAAGGAAGAAAGGAGAGGAAGGCAGGCTAGCCATGAAATTAAACTGAAAGAGACTTGAAAAGTTTCAAGTTTTGATTATATTTTAAGATTGAGAATCCATAATAAAAAGCATTATTGTTTGTCTCACATTTTCAATATTTTAACAGAGCCAGGTTCTTCTTCCCTTGTGGCTTGAAGGGGGAATGGTTAATACTCATGACATGATATGACATGATTTGACATGATATGACAGGACTTATCATGACAAGAAATGGATTCTTCAGCCACAACCCCTTACCTCTTCTCTAAGGGGTATGAACTAGGCCAGACCACCACCTCGGCCACAGGGACCACCTTCATGATTTTTAGAGACTGAGTTACTGAAGATCCTCTGAACCCACCCACATGGGCAGCATTGAGAGCTCCTGGGGGGAAAGAGGCTAATTTGCAAGTTGCTATAAACATAGCTCTTAGTGTTGCATTGTTGACTTCTAAAAATAGAAGTTGTATTTAAGCTCAGCTTAAATATTAGCTCCTTTGTGATCACTCTTCGCACTCTGGTAAGGGAGCGAAGAGAGCCTGCCCCACTAATAGAGCACTTTACGGGATTCTGCCCATTATCACAGTTAGTCGTTCATGCATTTAATTGCCCTGCTGGGTGGTGTGCTATTCGAGAGCAAGGAATCTGTCTTGGTGATCACCATATTCTTTCACTATTTATCTCTGTGCATTCACATTAGGTAGACAAGCCTCCATAAATATTTGGTGAATAAATTTCATCAATCCTCTTTGCTTCTGCGTTGTGATTACTGTTTCTAAATATAAAATATGCTTTTAAAAAAGGAAAGTAGTGGTAAGATAACATAGTTTCAACTTCTGTCGGGCAGACTTTCTTCTCCTAGCTTATGGGTATTTATAAAATAGGGTTCAAGGAAACTGATAAACAAATTTCCAACAAAAAGTATTTGTATAAACATGACATCCATTTCTCCTTGTTCCAAATGTAACAAGGATCCATATTTTTTCTGTGTAAGTCATTTTAAGGTCAATCCTCCATAGGAAAAGCAACCCTTAGGTCATGACTTTAACCACAAATAGAATCTAATATAAACATAAACTCATACTTTAAAAAGAAAAAACCAAAGGCCAACTTTCTTGAGTTGATTGTGACCGATACAAGGTCACTCAAGTTTAAACACTAGCAAAAACTCAAAATATTTTAGGATAGACATGGACACATGTTTCTTCAAATAGATTCATATTCCAAACAACGGCAATACAAAGAAATAGAGACTTTTCCTTCTTTGCTAAATATTCTCCTTCTTCCCCTCCAGAATCATTCTCTGCCCTCTGCAGTGCTTTGCCCAGAGAGGCTGATCTGCATGGTCAGCATCAACTGGACGCCCTTGCCTTCCGGTGTCTCACTGGGTTTGACTGATGGGAAGCGGGAAGTAGGAGGGTAGGAAGGAAGTGGAGGGGAGACATGTATCTCCTTGGATTCCTCCCTGCCACACCACAGGCTGGCAGTGACTGCGCTGCTGGGACTGAGCAGTCTCTCTCTCGTCCCTTCAGCCCCTGCCACTTCCTGGTCAATGAAGCCCCTTCCCCTTATTAAGGCTTACGAACAGCAACAACTTCGGACGGTGGCTAGCCCAGAGCCCCTCCAACCCTTTCTGGTTTTCCTTAACTCTGCCACACTTTTGTAAATAGTCCTTTCACTAACCAGAGTGACAATACCAGGATGATGAAGAAAATAACTGAATCTCAGCAGCAAATAAAATAAAACAAAAATATATTATACACTTATATACCGAAGAGAGAAAACATTGCCAATTAAGAAAAATGAAGACATGTAGAACAAATAAAAAATATAAACGTGAGAGAAAAAGACACGCATACACTTTTTAAAATTTTTATAACTTCCTAAATATAATTGCTTAATTACTCGTAGTTTTTGAAGTGGTTTTTCTAAATAGACTAGAATTAATATTGATAAGAAAGTTTTCTTTAATTTTCACCATAAACCATTTATTTCTCACTCCCTGTATTTTTACAAAGCCCTGTTCCTGTTCTAGTGTCGAAGCCCAAGGTATCAGCTTAAACGTGTACTTTCACTGCCACCTTCCATGTTCCACGGAAGCTCTGTTTTTATTGTATCCAAGTACATATTATGTTATGCTCCTAATGCACACGCAGTGGTATGTGGCACCTAAGATTGCCTCCAATAAACCCTTCTTCCTGGTATGTATGCCGTTGTGTTATCTCTGCCTTGAATGGGGGCTGGACCAAGTGACTTGCTTCCAAGGACCTAGAACATGGCAAAAGTAAGGACTCAGGATTACAAAAAGACTATGGCTTCCACCTAGGATGTTCTTTCTTTTTCTCTAGTTTGCTCTGAGACATGCCAGCTGCCAAGTTGTAAACTGCCCTATGCAGGGCCACGGGGCACAGAATTGTGGGAGGTCTCCAAGCAACAGACAGTGAGAAACAGAGGCCCTCATTCCAATAGCCCACAGTAGTTAAATGCTGCCAGCAATCACCTAAGTGAGTGTGGAAGTGGATCCATCTCTCCCAGTTAGGTCTTCGGATGAACCTTCAGCCCCAGCCAGCACTTTGACTATAACCTCATGAGAGATCTTGAGACAGAAGCACCCAGGCAAGTTGTGTCTGAATTTCTAATTCATCAAAACTGTGAAAACATAAATGGTTGTTGTTTTAACTTCTAACGTAATTAGTTATGCCGCAATAGGTGCCTAATACACATACATCACCAGACATGTTAGTTCTTTTTTAATTGATATTCCTAAAGAAATATAATCTGCAGAAACTAACAGCACTGAGGGAAAGGATGACATTTTAAAACATCAGGACATGTGGTCTTTCCTTTTAAAAACATGAAAGGTCAGGAAATGGAAGTCTAGCTAAAATTAGGAATTGTTCAATGAATAGAAGACCAAAAGTAAACAAAAGAGAAATGGGAGGCTAAAACTGATTAATAAAGGAAAACTAGAGCTAAGATTTTACAAGGCTTAAATGAGAAGTTAAAATGTATAGCACCCAAATAAAAAGAGTAACTGTCCTATAAATAACGTGATATTTTTAACGTGTTATAAAATTTTTTTCTCTAGTTCTACTTTTCCCATCAAAAAGCAAATGGAAATAGGGTTAACCTCTACTAGAATTTTAAAAATAGAAAACTGTTTCTAAAGGAAACAAGGACTACAGAAGGGAAAGAATTAATGAACGATAGCATAAAAAGCTATACTGCAGACTTGATGATTTGCTCCTAGGATGCTAAAGAAATTATATAAGTCTCTTGACCACTTATCAAAATTGTTTAAAACAACATTTCTGTAATATGTAGAAATTACAGGTATATTATGATTTTGATTATGTCTATTAAAAGAAGGTCGTTCTCAAAGTTACTGATTTGTAAGCTCATTTTCAATGATGGGGGGCAGGGGGAATGGGCAGGACTCATCAAACCTAGAAAAATAAAATACAGTTCTCAGAACTATTAGATGGGCATTCAAGTAATTGGAAGGTCAGTGTTCCACACTTATCAATAGATCAGTGTCAACCTGTGAAAACATAATGGTCCAAGGTGAACAGGATTCAGTTTCGGGTGTAGTGAGATTTTAAATGACTGATTAGCAGGACATGCTGTTTGTAGTTGGAGAGTGGTAGAGCCAACAATGGGAAGAATATAGAAAGATATAATATTTATTTATATACACATATATATAGAAAGATATATGTGTATATATATTAAAACTGGTAGGGGAAATACAGAAATTCAGTAGAGTAACCTTGTATGAAATTAGGTTAACAAAGCACAGGCAAAATTATCCTTAAGGTCCCTTAGAAAGGGTTATGGAAGTAGAGATCATATCATCTCTCGGTGAGTCAAACTCAGCCAGTCCTTCCTCCAACACTGGAACCAGAAGAAGAAGTTGGAGCATGTGGTACAAAATCACGTATCTTTAATCACCAAAATCACACACAGCTTAGCAAGAAGCTCACAACGTGAGAGGCACAAGGACCGGGGATGACTGAGGAACAGCGCGTGCACATCTCACACCACAGGCATGCCACCGTGAAGGTTTCTCTCTCTCTCCCTCCCTCTCTCCCCTTCCCTCCTTCTATCCCTCCCCCTCCTTCCCTCTCTCTTTTCACCTCCCTCCCTCCCCATCTCCTTCTCTCCCCTCCTCTCTCTACTCACATAATACAATGTGCATAGATGTCAGAAAATGAAGGAAAATGTTATCGTTCTCATAGCTCTGAAGAGCTGCCTAACCTTTACTTCTCCTTAATCTGTGATCCTTACTCTGAATTTTCTAAAATTGTACCAGGAAATGGCCTTAAATGGTTTCCAAGCATGAAACACAAAGAATGAGTTCCTCTACACGCAAATACTTTTTGGAGATATCACCTATTACCATGGTTCCATCATTCACAGCAACTGATTTTGCTCTATAGTCAACTGAAACTATGATTTTGCTCTATACTCATTGCACTGGTTTCCAGATTCCAGGACTGTGGAATTTTTGCAAAAGGTTCTAGAAATGCATACACACCACTGAGCATTGTCATTAAACTTAACAAATGAAACACAAGCACTCTGAGAAATGTTTAATTTTTAAAATGGATAGATATGGTTATAATTGGCTAAATACAAACACATTTTATATATTTCTGTTTTAAAGATTTAGAATTAAGTCTACGCATTTACCTTCCTTCCTTCTAAAAAATCCTATGATCAAAATAAGAAAAACAATAATTGTACGAAGAAATGTAGCATAGAAAAATCAGAAATTTGTAAATAAATCATATTTTTAAAGAATTTCTTTGAAAGATATAAACAAATAAGATCAAACTTTTCCAAAACAAGCACAGAAGAGATTCCGAGTAAGGTGGGCAGTTTCCCCGAAAAGACTGCTGAAATTTGGTCTGATCAGAATTCAACAACAACAACAAAAGGATTAGCATATAATATTTTTCACCCAGAGTTGACTAAAAAAACACTTTTCAACTATGAACAGCATCACTAATCATCAGGGAAATGCAAATCAAAACCACAATAAGATACTATTTCACACCAGTCAGAATTACTATTATCAAAAGTCAAAATAATATGTGTTGGCGAAATGTGGAGAAAAGGGAACCCTCGTGTATTACTGGTGGGAACGCAAACTGGTGCAGTCCCTATGGAAAACGGTATGGAGATTGCTCAAAATACTAAAAATAGATATACCATACTACCCAGCAATTCCACTTCTGGGTATTTATACAAGGGAAACAAGAACACTAATTTGAAAAATAATATACACCCCTCTGTTCATTTTTTTACAATAGCCAAAATATTAAGCAAGCTAGGTCATTGATAGATGAATGAATGATGATACACATACACATACAGTGGAATATTATGGAACAATAAAAAAAAAAGAAATCTGCCCTGATCAGTGTGGCTCAATTGCTTGGGCATCACCCTGCAAAGTGAAAGGGCGCTGGTTCGATTCCCAGTCAAGGCACATGCCTGAATTGCAGATTCAGTTCCCGATTGGGGTGCATACAAGAAGCAACAGATCTCTCTCACATCAATGTTTCTCTCCCTCTCCTTTTCGTTCCTTTCCCCTCTCTCTAAAAATAAATAAATCTTTTTAAAAAATCAATTAAATATTGTCATTTGCAAGAAGATGAGTAGATTTAGAGGGTATTATGCTAAGTAAGTTAAGCAGAGAAAGACAAATACTGTATGGTTTCTCTTACATACAGATTCTAAAATCAAAACAAATCAAAAACAGACTCATAGAAACAGAGACCAAAGGGATAGTTACTGGAAGGGAGGGCATGGGGAATGGGTTCCGGTGAGTTTATGTAATGACAGATAATTACTAGAATTAGTGGGGTGATCATATTGTAAGGTATAAAAATGTTGAATCACTGTATTGTACATGTTAAATTAATATAACCAACGTAAGACTGTACACCAACTATACTTAAAACTTTAAAAAGAAAAAATATATGTATCAAGGAACTACAACATGTGAGGCACATTCCAAACACTGGTGACTTAGGAGCAGAGACCTGAAGGAAGTGAAGGAGGGAGCCATGTTGAACCCTGGAGGAAAGCATTCAGGCAGAAAGAACAGCAAGTGCAAAAGAAACAAATGCTGCTGCACACGAGAATGTCCATGTGGCTAGAGAAGAGTGGATGAGGAGGGAAGCTGTAAAGGAAGGCAAGTTCAGAGTGGGGGCGGGGGACAGATCTTACAGGCCGTTACAAGGATGTGGACTTGTAATGAAGTAGATTCTGGCTGCTGTGTGCAGAATGGGCTGTAGAGGGCCGAAGGAGAGAGTTAACAAATCAGCTGGGAAGCTCTGCAGTAACAGCAATAAACTGTAATGGCTTGGACCAAGGTGGTACCTGAAGAGTGGTAAAGAGTGGTCTGATTCGGGATATATTCTGGAAGGAAGAGCCTATAAGATTCTCCAATGAATTTGATAACCCCAAAGGTTTGTTTTGCTTGATGAACTGCGTGACTCCAGTGCTTTTGGCTTGAGCAAATGGAATGCTAGATTTGCCACTTAATAGAGAAGTGATACTTAGGAAAGTTCAGATTTTAGCAGGAGTTCATTTGGGGGCTTATTATGTCTGAGATCTCAAGTATATAATGGGAAATATGCATTAACAGGAGAGGTCTGAGCTAAATGTGTAAACTTTGGATTTATACAGATGGCATTTAAAGCCGTGAACCTGAAGGAGATCCAGGGAATGAGAAAAAACAGAAGAAAAGAGAGTTGAGGAGCAAGCCCAGGGACATCTCAGAATAAAGAGACTGGAGGGATAAAGATTAGCAAAGGAGTAAGTCCAATGAGATAAAAGGAGAATCAAAAGAAAGTGGCATCTGAGAAGGCAAACGAAGACAAGAGAAAGTGATCACTTGTTAGTTGCTACCTTAGAATGAGCACAAAGAACTGATTATTAGGTATAGCAATATGGAAATCTCTGGTGATGCCAATGACACTGTTCACTCATTTAACTTTTCTGGAAAGATTACTTAAGGAAATACTGCAGCTAAATGAAAAATTAACCCAAATTTAAAAACTCAAGAAGTGGATGTTATAGCAGGCATAAAATGGTTACAAGCAATGAACCTACTAAAGCACAAAATTAAATATATATAACATATTATACTGTGGCTGTAAATGTACCTATCATAGTTAGGAAAATATTTTTAAAACAGACAAAACCTATAGGTAAAATACACCTAATGGAAAGTGATGTGGAAATAAAATTTCAGATAATTTCTCCACAATATTTGAAATATTAAAGATAAGAAAGGATAAATTAAAGCATGCTAAATATGTGTTCTAGTTTATCTGAATGTCACAATACTTTTATTTTTGATACTTATAAAGTATGTATGTATTGATTAAAAAGCCACCACTAGGATAGAAGAAAAAGTATATATAATTTTCAAGCATTTTCAAAGAAATCAATAAACTTAAAGAAAAGGAGGCTAAAATAAAATACACCAAAGAAGTATCTGAAAGCATAAAGTGGCAGTCAGAAGACCTATCACGTGAGCAAGCAAAATAAATATTAATTGGTTAAGTTTTTTCAAAAACCATCTGATTGAGTAAAAAGCTCTTAATATAAATGACAACAGGAAACCAAATGACACAAAAGGGTGGGAACAATGTATCTGCTATACAAACAGATTAGCTATGACAATATTCATCATACAGGAAATTTAAAGCAAAAAATTAAATAGAGCAAAAACAGATGTTTTATATTGATAACAGGTATAATCAAAGAAGACATAATAACCACAAATGTTTATACACCAGAACACATAGCAACAAATTACATGAAGTAAAAACTAAGAAATATACAAGGATCTCATGAACCCAAACTGCCAGTGGAAGACTCTTGTCTCAGAATTTGATAGTTCCTCAAAGAAAGAAAAGATATGTGAGGATCAGAGTAATAAAATTAATAATCTTGACTAATAAATAAGGTTATACTTTTGATTCTTCATAAAGTTCATCAACATCTAAATATTCATTTCAAATATCCATGGAATATTTCTAAAAATTGCTCATTTACTAGGCCACATAGAAAAACCTTAATAAATTCCTAAACTAAGAATGGTTCGGTTACTTTCTCTGGCCCAAAAGTAATACAAATCAAAACAAATAGTAGATAACTAAAAATCTAACAAAGTAGAGATTCTGAAAACCAGAAAATAAGTCAAGAGCCAATGAAAAAAATCAAAACTAAAGTTATAAACTATTTGAAACTAATAACAAAAACACTATACACTCAAATCTAAGGAATGTGACCAAACCTGTACTCAAGGAGAAACCAGTTCCTCGGTCTGAAATGAATTTCCTTTCATTCTTTGTATGTTGAAATCCAATTCATTTAAATGCCTCCATCTTGGCAAAACAATTCTGGATCTTGTATTTCACATTAATTTTCCTACCTCTGTACTTTCCCAGAACCTTTTTAAAAATCATTTCATTTCACATTTACATCATTCTGCTTGGCTTTATAGACACTTGAGTTCGTGTCCCGCTCAACCGGCAGACTTCCTGTTACTGGAGCATGGGGGGCCGGGCTTTATCATCTTTGCACCAACTCAGGGCCAGCGCTGTCAGAACTGCTCTCTAATGGTGAGAGCATAGTTCTGGAAGGTCAGGAAGACCCAGCTTAGAATTCCAGCCCTGCTATTTTCTAGCTGTATGACTGGGGACAACCTGTTTAACCATCTAGGCCTCCAGCCCTCCTTTCTCATTTATAAGTGAAACTAGTATCATCTATTTAGTACATTTACAAACTGAAACACCAAACACAACATCTGGAACATGGCCAGTGCTAAATAAAGAGGAACTATCATGAACGCTGAGAAGTTAGATGAATAAAGGAAAAGCCTAAGAGAGAGGTAAGTAGTGGGAAGCCATGAATGTTGGAGCCAAACCAACCTCTCAAACCCTGGTTCTGCCAGTTACTCAACAGGATGATCTTGAGCAACTTACTTAACATCTCTGAGTCTCCTTTCCCACATCTGTAATTCTGCACAGTTGGAAAGATAAGAAACCAGGGATATAAAACACTTAGTAGGAGGCCTGGCCCACAGGAACTGCTCATAGAGTAGTTCTGTTGTGAGTCCCACATTGCCCCCATTATAGGTCTTCAAGAATGTCTGCCGAATTGAATTAGACATTCACTATCACAAGCTCACTTGGGTTGGCTTGGTCCTCTAATAAGCAAGCAAGGGCCAGAAATGACAGCAACTTATCAATGTAGCAAGTCCTCAAAAAGTCCTAATATCTGACTGTCGTTCAGCATGGATCAGGGTAACTGAGGCTCACAATTAAATAGTAACCTCATCTGAGGTTGTCTTGTTGAATAATTTGTTAGGAATCCTTTTCAAGAAGTTAGACCATTAAAATTGACACCAGAATAATCTCTGAGAGAGCCCTAGGCACGTCTCACTCCTCATTAATATAAATTACATTACTCAGGAGATGTGAGTCTCCCCACCTGACAGTGTTGACATTTACTGGATTTCCTCTGACCTTTCTGGACTAAAGAAATACCTCCAAATATTAGCTATGAATAAGCTATTATTTTGGTTTTTACTTTACAATTATCCTTGAGAGAAAAGCAATTTTTTGGTCTATTTTATTTTTCAGAATGACCCTTCATGTAATGCATCACCTTTTGTTTTGTGCTTAAGAACACACGAGGTTATGCATGTCAAAAGAGAAGCAAGTGTGAAAGGAACGACAATTCTGGAGCATCATTCTTTATTGGAGACCTTTCTCCCTCCAGTAAATAAAGGTGGGTAATGTTTTTTTTCCTTGAAAGTCAAAGCTAAAAATCTTTCATTTGGCTTCTCAAATACTAGGAATAATATTAAAGGCATACCCAAATATGACCATCACTCCATGTTGTTGGTACTAATGGATTTCATTAAATTACACAGTTGTAAAGTGTTAAAGGGGAGAGCGGCTCTCGCTAAGTGAGCGATTGGGTAGAGGTGAATGATGAGAATATTATTATTAAAATATGCAAACCTGAATGTTTACCAGGGAGAGTGTAGACTGGAGCTTTTAGCTCTGCCATTTCCCTGCAGCCAGCTGTCAGTTTACGTAATTATCACGGTGCCATTTTGGCAGATGAATTTTGATAAATTACAGAATCTTAGAGTCAGAGGCATTCTGGGATCACCTAATACTGCTCACATATTACAGAAAAATAAAGTTTGGAAAGGAGCAGTCATTGGCTCAAAGATTCATCTCTCCTTAGCTGTCAGCGCCAATACTAGCACTGATCTCTCCTGGTCTCTTTGTCCCATTTGTATTAGGATTAAGGGTAAAAGCCACCTCTACTAAACAGGTGCATGGAGGGGTCACTGCAGAAGACCAAGAAAAGCAAAGAGGGACTGACTCTCTGGTCAGAGAGTTCAGGGCATCGCCTGATAATAAATCTTTACAAAAGCCAGTAATAATAGAAACACCAGCCATTTACTACGACTAGACCAGAAATCATTACAGCTATAAGAGGTGTAACAATCAAAAGAAGGGTACACACTAAAGCCACACTCAGTGAGAACACCCAAAGATTAAAACACAACAAATAAAGCATTGTTTCTACTTGGTCATAGAGCCACCTGCTAACCTAAAATTTCTAAATGACTTTCTAACGAGGCCAGGCAAACTCAAACTGAAGTGATCCCTGTTAATGTCAACTTGAGTTATGATTCTGTCCAAAGTTCCCAACATAATTCCAGACAAAACTATCTGAAACACAAGGCTCTTGGCCAACAAATATCTTTTCTTTTCTACCATAACATTGCAAAGAATAACTTTTATCATTTTAAACGCCAGTAGTGGAAAATGAAATGTGAAGCACCATTGCTCACAATGGCTCCTATAACTTCCTTTTAAAGGGACAGAAAGGCTCTGGTTATCATTGTGAACATGCCATCAATCTTCATTCAAGACAACACATTTTTATCCTAAAAATTGATTTGCTATGAATAAACAGAAATAAACTTCCTTTCAAAAATAAGTAATTTTTTGAGGAATGATTTGTCCCAAACAAAACAAAGCGCTCTCTTATAAATTTCTCAGAAATGCTGTGAGTGGCACATTTTAAGATCCAGAATGGACGAGTATTCCCACTGCTGCCTTCGTGCAACAGGCTCGGAGGGAACAGAACAGCGAGGACCCACAGGAAAGCAGCCAGGGAAAGCAGCCCTGCAGGAACTCAGCCATGCCTTCCAGCAATGAGTTAAGAGCTTTTCCCACCAGCCCACCAACGTGAGGACAAAATTCAGAGTCGGGTTGTACCATAGTCAAGTCCCAAATTACATCTAACCCCTGTTCTTAAGCAATAATGTGAATGTAACATCAGATATAAGCTATGAAAACTTGCTTTTCTTCCCCAAGGCACAGTGTAGTACAAGGCATAGGAGAAAAAAGTGGAAGACAAATGGTTTAGCAAAGAGGAATAAAAATAGATAACACTAAGTAAGTCCTACGGAGTAAATTAAAATATAGGAATCTATAATTTCAAATCATTAGATCCACACTTCTATATTGATCATGATGTCTGATTATGGGAAAATCAAATCTGCTGAGGTATATTTGCTCTCGAGTATCTTTTTATGCAGGAAAAAAGTATACTAACAATATGGGCAAAACCAACATGTTCTGTGGTTATTGTATGTTGCTAAATAAGATTCCACACCCTCTAAACTAAAGAATGAAGAATAAGCCAGGGATGTGGGGATTAGAATAGTCCTCTTTCAGCATTGCCACTTTGCGATCTTGGGCAAGGTACCTCACCTCTCTAGGCCTTTTTCCCTGATCTGAAAAATAAAGCACCTCGATTTAGTAATATTTATGAGTTCTTCTTTTCTAAAATTGAGTCTATTAATTCCCAAGCTTTTGCATGCATGAGAGGCAATTCAGAAGACTAGATGAGCCTTTTTTCCTTAGTAGAATATAATAAAACGTGCACCTTTGAAAACCTAAAGTGCACACAACACAGGTGAGTCAAGCTTCACGAAACCAATAACCAAAATTCACACGGCACTTCGGCATTTCACAGAAGCTTTTCACACGTCTGCCACACCTTGAAGCCACAGAAACAAGTACTTGCAACAGAAACAGAAAGCAACGGTCTAAATCTCTCTTGCAATGCTGGAGATATTAAAATAGCAACTGAGCTTCAGTGCAGTGCTTGTAAATATCCTAGAAGTATTTGCTACAATGATTATCCAAGGCCCATTACAATTTTACGCTGGCAGAATTATAAAACAAATTACATAACTCAAACAAAATGGCCCCCAAGTATAATATATTGTTGTGAACTACAATGAAGGTTAACAACAATTTAGAAACTCCTAGTGTCCAGCTCTTGCTGTGGGACCACAGACCAACCTTTTGGGGGCATGGGGGACAGAGGATGATCTTGGGCTATTGGTTTGATTTAGGGAGCTCTATAAATAAAAACAACTTCATTCACTTTCACCTTCATATGTTGACACACGAAGACTGGTTTGTGGGATCAGGAAAATGACAAATGAGACTGAACAGGAAATGCTCTTTGGTTCATGTCCCAGGGATATTATATAACAAAAATGCTGAGTGAGCCATTCCAAAAGCTCAGCTGGAGGGAAAGCATCACTATATGCTATTTATGATGCTTTTAGAAACATCTTGGGAGATACAAATTTTGGCAACTTATACACATTACTTTAGGCATTTCCCTATACTGGTTCCCTGCCTTCTATATAGAGAAAATTTTTATCCAAAATAATGAGAGGTATTATAATTTCTAACAGGAAGTATATGTATTTTGATGATGAGAGGAAAGTGTTTAATATATTTGGAGGTATCGAGTCAGGAAGTAAAGACATCTTGCTTGAGAATTACTGAAGACAGCCTTATTTTGTCTACTACATGATACATTTAATAGGTGTTGATATATTTCTCATTGTTATTAATTATACATGTATATAATTATACCTGGAAAATATTAAGAAAAAAACTGTCATGGGACTCTCTGTCAAAATACCAAACACCTAGATTTAAAAAAGAATAGTTATACAGCAAAAAGAATAATGAGTTCTACTGAAATGGCTGATACCTATTATCAATAAATTCTAGGAATCTAATCATTAATTTTAAACTCCGTTGTTTTCAGAGATAGTAACATACAATAAAAACTTTAATTCTTCTTTCTGATTTCTTAAAGAATTGCTAACAATCTAGGAAACAAAAGAAATATGCAGCCTGGCTGGTGTAGCTCAGTGGATTGAGCGCGGGCTGGAAACCAAGAGGTCCCAGTTCAATTCCCAGTCAGGGCACATGCCTGGGTTGCAGGCTGGATCCCCAGTGAGGGCCATGTGAGAGGCAACCACACATTGCTGTTTCTCTCCCTCTCTTTCTCCTTCCCCTCTCTCTAAAAATAAATAAATAAATAAATAAGAAATCTTAAAAAAAAAAAAAAAGAAAAGAAACATGCAAACAGATGTATAAGTTGAAGAACAGGTATTTTTTAACTTTCATATTTTAATTAGCTTTTACCTCACAAAAATAGTATGAGAACATTTTTCTTTAAAAAAAACAATCTGTATATCCTAGATAGTAACCTCTTGTCAGATCTGTAATTTGCAAGGGTGTTCTCCCACTCTGTGGGTTGCCTTCGACTCTGTTGATAGTGTCTTTTGATGTACAAAAGTTTTAAATTTTGTTAACATCCACTGTGTTTGTATTTTCTTTTGTTGCTATACCTTTGGCATCATACCCAAGAAATCACGTCCAATTTCAGTGTCATGAAGATTTTCCCCTATATTTTTTCAGCAAGAGTTTCATAGCGTAGGTCTTAAGTTTACATGTTGATCCATCTGAGTTAATTTTTGTGTATGCTGGGAAGTAAGGGTCCAGTTTCCTTGCATGTGGACACACAGTTTTCCCAGAACCACTTGTTGAAAAGACTGTCTTTCCCCCACTGAATGGTCTTTGTTCCCTTGCCAAAACTCATTTGACCATATTTGTAAGGGTCTATTTCTGGGCTCTCTATTCTATCCCATTAGTCTATATGCCTGCCCAGCATTAATATCACTCTGATTACTACAGCTTTGTAGTAAGTTTTGAAATCAGGAAGTATGAGTCCAAAACAAGGTTGTTTTAGCTATTCTAGGTCCTTTGAGATCCCATATGAATTTTATGGTGGGCTTTTCTATTGCAGAACAGATTTTTGATAATTGTGTGTCAAATTATGTGCTTGTTTTATTTTGATATCAAAATATCAAACCCCAATCTATAACAGAAAGTTCTACATATTGTATTATTTGACTTGAGGATACATTAATGTGGGTCTGAAAATACAATGATGTGTGTTTAAAATATTAATATAAAATATAAAAGTATATTAGGTTTCGAAGTAAACTTATATATTCTAAATTACATTTCCTTTGCATGATAATAGCCCAGACATGTAACACTCTATCCCGATGATCTGCTGCTATTCTAGAGGTGATGTATAACCTACTTTTCCTTTGCTTACACGTTTGCATTTGTATCTCTCTCCACTACTCTTTAATAAGATTTTTCTTGCAAAAGTTTGGCAATTGGGGATCAGGAGAGTGAGCTTTAACTCTTCATGCAACTGACAGAATGATTTATAGCACTTCCGGTGAGGTCAGAGAAGGAACGGAGTTTACGGAGTGGGAGGTTGGAGGAGGTACCAGAACCGCCAGGCAGCCTGCACTGCGAACCTGAGTGCCCGCCCCACCCCATCCCATCCAAAGTCTAACACACTGAAAGGAATATGAGTAAGGAAAGCGACAGAGCAACTGCTTTTGCAAAAGCTCCACCGACATTAAGAACACTGATTTTGATGGCTAGAAGAGAACATCTCTGGGGAGATGTTCACATGAACTCAGGAAACAAAACGTAGTGAGGTCCCAAAAGTTCGGGAAATGCCACGTACTAAATCTCCCTCCACAGGACTCACATTGCACCTGGACACAGAACTCTTTCTGAGTTTGGGAGTAAGGAAAACTGTTTCGCTTTATTGAATGTCATTAACATCTTATTCCTCTTTTGAGCTTTCCCTCAACACTAATTTAGAAACCCTGAAATATTTATGAGAACGGCCTGTCCCGCTGCACGGGAGCTCTCCGCCGGATTCTATTATGTGTACAGGTGCCTTAGTCAGTGACCAAATTTTTAAGAACATCCAGAAAAAGCTAAATTTTAATCAAATACAAGATTATTTACTTGGTAATGGTGTCACAGTGCTTATGAAATGCATTAGTTTACTCAAAAGCCACCATTAGCACTGCTAAAACTATCTACCTGTGGAGCCCCTACACGCCCCAAGTCACCAAGTTAAAACGACTGCTAATCTCTGCAGTCCCTGGAGAAAGGACGACACTCACTATTCCTTTTCTTGCTAATGTCTTTTCTTTCCCACCTCCATACCTTTGCTCTTGCTCTGTGTTCTTCCTAGAATGTGCTCCTCACTAACAAGTCTCCAAATGTCAGTCTTACGATCTCATGCGGACCTATCTGCCTAATGCTAGCTCCTCGGTGAGGCTTTCCAGACTGTCCGCTGGTCTGGCTTCTCCCTCTTTTAAACCTGGCCCCCAACCACTGTGACTGTCTCTTAAGGCAGCAATCATATTCTTGTTACATAACCACAGGTCTTCTAATCTCATCCTCCAATTAGATGGTAAATTTAGGGATAGGAGCTGTGTCTTGCCTCTATATAAATGAAGAAATTTAGGCTTAGAAAATGCAGCAACTTGTCTAAGGTCACATAACTACTAAACAGCAGTGCCGGGATGCTCACCGCATCTGTCTTTCCCCTATCCTCCCTCCCCCTCAACCCCGTGCACCGCAAGCCAATGGTTTCTACGGTAACAAAAGGATCCTAAGTCAAAGTTCCACCCGTCTCCTCTCACTTGCTTGGCTTCTAGCTCAATGTTCTAACTCTACCTTCTGTTTTTAGATCTTTATTTCTCCAAGTGCATTCTGAGGAACAATAGTAATGAGAGATGTAATTGTTTACTAAAAAGCGTTTTATGAGAAACTCTAGACTAAACAAAATTAAACATGTTGGTTGCTTATTGCAGGACTTTGCAGATCATTTACTATGCTACTATGCAGCATTATAGTTTTTGTACACATATTTCATATTTTTAGATGACATAGGATATTTCGTTATGTATCATTGAACAAAACTATTTTTCATAAATTTCATCTAATTCAATAAAGCAGTGCCTCGTAACAAAGTTTCACTTTAACAGCATCACTTTCACAATATAATACATACAGAGGAACAAATTCATTTCAGACTCATTTAAAAACATGCATCCAAGTAAGGAATCTCACAACCAAATGCTATAGAATTTAATGTTACTAGAATTTAAAACTAGCAAAAACCCACTTTGTGCCAACAAGTGAGTGAATAAATGCTGCCCACACAATGTCTGACATTTAATGAGGGAGTCACATTGATGTAGAATACATTTCACTCAATGATTAATATAGGTTCACTATATTTAGCTTGCACTTGAACATTTATTTTACTGTTTCTTCACTATCCCTGAGCCCAGTCAAGGCCATAAGATAAACCTGATGACTAAAAATCAAGAAATGTTGATGAATGAAACAGATGAGAACAAGACTGACTCTTCCAGGAGAAAATGAGACTTTCCCCCAGTTAAGTCATTTTTAGGCTAGTTGCAGTTACTACAAGAAACTAAAATGACATTGGTAACCTCTGAGGAGGGCAACTGAGTGGCCTAGGGAGAGCAGCGAGAGGAAAACATCTCACTTACACACTTTGATCAGTGTAGTAGATAGAACTGTATCCCCAAAACAAAATACGTTTAAGTCTTAACATCACCGCCTTCCCATGTCTTTGAATGTGCCTTTATTTGGAATTGGGTATTTGCGGATATAATCAAGTTAAGAATAGGTCACAGTGGATTAGGGTGCACTAAGGTCCTTCTAAGAACAGAGAAGACTGGGTACAAGCACAAAGGGGCACACAGGGAGAACCCCACGTGATAACAGAGGCAGAGATTGGATTAACACAGTTGTAAGTCAAGGATCACCAAGGATTTCCCCTTCCCGGCAGAACCTAGAAGAGACTAGGAAGGATTCTTTCCTAGAGCCTTCAGAGAGACCATGGCCCCGACAGCATCGTGATTTCAGACTTAGAGCTTCCAGAACTGTGAGAGAATAAATTTCTGTTGTTTAAAGCCACCAAAAATTTGTGGCACTTCATTATGGCAACCCTAGGAAACTAATACAGTACCTTGTAAACTGTACAGTGTGAGTACACCACGTATTCAAAATTACATTAAAGGAGGCTTGAGGGAGGAAAATAAAAGCCACAGACTGGGAGAAAATATTAGCAAAAGATATATATCTCTGATAAAGGACTGTTACCTAAAACACAAAAAGAACACTTAAATCCTGACTGACGTGGCTCAGTTGGTTGGGCATCATCCCACAAAGTGAAGGTCACTGGTTCCCAGTCACGGCACATGCTTAGGTTGTGGGTTCAGTCCCTGGACGGGGCACGGATGAGAGACAACCTACTGATGTTTCTCTCTCACATAGATGTTTCTCTCCCTCTTTCTCCCTCTCTTCCCCTCTCTCTAAAAATAAAAAACAAATCTTTCAAAAATAGTAATAAAAAGAACAACTCTTAGAACTCAATAATAAGGCAACAGACAACCCAATTAAAAAGGGGCTAAAGACCTTAACGGACAGCAGGTGGCAAACAAGTATATGCAAATGAAAACGACGAGATAGCACTATAGTCCCATGAGAATGTCCATAATCTGGAGCAGTGACGGCACATACACACAAACGCTGTCAAGGACACGGAGCAGCCAGGAACTCTCACTCATTGCTGGTGGGAATGCAAAATCACGTAGCCACTTTGGAAGATAGTTTGGCAGTTTCTTACAAAACTAAACATACCTTTACCACACCATCCAACAATCGTGCTCCTTGGTATTTACCAAAAGTAGTTGCAACCTATGGCCACACAAAAATCTGCACCTGGATGTATACAGCAGCTTTATTTATTACTGCCAAAAATGGAAGCAACCAAGATGTCCTTCAGTAGGAGAATAAGTAAAGTGTGGTACATCCAGACAATTAAATATTATTCAATGTTTTTAGAAAAAGATCTACCAAGTCATAAAAAGACACGGAAGAATCTTAAATGCGTGTTACTAAGTAAAAGAAACCAATTTGGAAAGGTTATATGATTCCGCCCTCATGATCTTCTGGAAAAGGCAAAACAATGAACATAGCACTAAGATCAATGGTTGCTAGGAGTTAAGATGGAAGAAAGCACAGACGTGCAGAGCACAGAGGGTTCGAGGACAGTAAAATGACTCTATGCAGACACTGTATGGTAGACGCGTGTTACTGCACAGCAGTCCCCCCTTAACCTCAGGGGACACGTTCCGAGACCCCCAGCGGGCACCCGAAACTACAGATAATACTGAACCCCATATCTATCATGTTTTTATTGAATCTGTGTCCCTTGCAGTCAATGGCTTGGTCTGACTCGTTTCAGAAGACCCCTTGCCAAAGTCTTCACACAGGCTCATTGCTTTCTGGTGCAACACATCACCATCAATTGGAACATATTTTCTCTTTATGTCTTCCACCCACAAATGTAATGCCTTTTATATTTAAAAAGGTTTTTTTTTAAAGATTTTATTTATTTTTAGAGAGAGAGGGGAAGGGAGAGAAACATCAATGCATGGTTATCTCTCTACTGGGGACCTGGCCCACAACCCAGGCATCTGCCCCAACTGGGAATTGAACTGGACACACTTTGGTTCACAGACTGGCACTCTATCCACCAAGCCACACCAGCCAGGGCTACCTTTTCCATTTTTAAATAAGCACTTAATCACGCACCATGGCTATAACTTTTACAATTTGAGGTACAACAGCAAAACTAGTACAAATTTAGTTTTCCTTCTTCATTATCTCATGAATAGAAAAATTCATCCTTATCAAAGATTTTAGCAACTTCATAACTCAATATTTTTCTTTCCTTATTAAGTCAACAACTTTTACCTCTTCACTTAAAGGGAGCACTTTATGGCTCTCTTTGGCATATCCGAATTGCCAGCATCACTACTCTTTCACACCATGACACCACAGCAGTGGAGCTGGTAACCAAGACGGCTAGTATGAGACTGTACCACATAGATGCACAGGACAGAGGGATGAGTCATGTCCCCGGTGGGACAGGGCAGGACAGCCTGAGATTTCATCATGCCATTCAGAATAGCATGCAATTTTAAACTTATGAATTATTTATTTGTAAAATTTTCCACTTAATATTTTCTGACCCTGGTTGACAGTGGGTAACTGAAACTGTGGAAAGGAAAACAATGAATAAGGGGGGACTGCTGCCCATGTGTCCAAACCCAAAGAATGTACAACACCAAGAGTGAACCCTAAAGTGAACTATAGATTTGGGGTGATAAGGACATATCAAGGTACATTCATAAATTATAAGCAATGTACCAGTCTGAGGACAGATATGTATACTTTTCCTCAGAGTTTTACAGCTTTCTTTGCTCATTCATTCAATCAAACTTCAACTAAGGGGTTATTCTGTGACAGATGTGGTAGCCTGGGAAAGGTCCTAAAGAATCCAAAAATCAGATATTTCCTGTCCTTTAGGATGTCTACTCTAATAAATTATCACAGGAGAAATAGATCACATCAGCTTGTACTGAAAGTATTATTCTTGGGGAATTAAGATTAAGATCAAATTTTAAGTGCAACTCAACCATGTGTTGAACCGAGGCAGATATCTTTTTTGTTCCCTCTATTCAAAAAGAGTAATGATATCGGATATATTAATAACATGACCGGTTCAAAAAGCATCTTGGGAGATAAGATGCAAATTATAAGAGAGTGAAGTTATTGGATATGTATGATAGCAAGAAAACCCTATAAAGAATTCTTCAAAGGAAGAATAAATATATATCTTAAAAAACACTCAAGAGAATAGCTGAAAATGGAAGCAGATACTAAAATCACTACAACTCTACTATTAGGAGTCATGCTGGAGAATTCTGCCATCTTAAGAAAAAAGGGAAGGAGTGTCTTAAAATTATTCTGAAAAGATTCCGGTCAAGAACAGAATTATATACAAATCAGTCTCAACATACTTCCTCACACTGGCCTCTCTTCTAACCTTCTGTTCCTATGCTATTGCCAAATTAAGAGACACTGATAACTCAGTTTTAAGAAGTTGACAGTATAATTCAGTCATTTCCTCATCATGAAAAAATTGGAAGAAAACATTTAAAGGACATGGTGCCTTCTCTTAGAACCAGGTCTTCAATCTTCTTAGAAGCAAAAACAGAGCGAAAGTAACAAACATCATGTAGCATGCATCTTTACATCCAAAGGATTATTGTCCAATCCTGTAGTTAAAATCTTTGCAAAAAAAAATAGTCATTAGTGCCTAATTATATGTATGCACTCGTCTGCTTCAAGATAGAAGGTTACCTTAGAGAGTGGTATTTTTTTTTCAATTTTTTTTAAAGATTTTATTTTATTTATTTTTTAGAGAGAGGAGAAGGGAGGGAGAAAGAGAGAGAGGAACAGAAATGTATGGTTGCCTCTTACATGGCCCTCACTGGGGACCTGGCCTGCAACCCAGGCATGTGCCCTGACTGGGAATCGAACCAGGATCATCTGGTTCCCAGCCCGCGCTCAATCCACTGAACTACACCAGCCAGGGCGAGAGTGGTATTTTTTAAATGCTGCTGAAAAGTGGGAATAACAAGCTGCTCCCTATATTAAGAATCACATGCAACCAAGCATTTTAAAAATTACCATAAAGTAAAACAAAGAACTACTGTCCTATGAAATAGACACGGAGTTTCACTATATTCCAAAATCCTGATATCACTGCATGTTGAGAGTCGAAGGTATAACATTGGAAGACAATGGGGGAAAGGGATAAAACTGTAGAATACGGGTAGGAGGGGAGCAGGACTTTTGGTGAAGTGTTACTGTTCAAAATGCCCCACATCAACTTGATTAAATCAACCTTCAGCCATCAGCACGTTATGAACTGGTTCTAGCACAGGACAGAGATACTTTAGGAAAAATTTTCATTCAGCTTGTCCTGGTACTTGACAAAAACTTCACGTGCATTTAAGTAAGAATTCAAACGCATTTAAGTAAAAACTCCTTGCTTTAACAATAACAAAAACCCGCAAAATGCTATTTCCCCAGTAACACAGAGTAACAGGAACACATATTTAGGAGTAGAGTCGTTTGGATTCCCACCAACGTAATAGCAATAAAACATCCCACTTCGCTGCAGTTCAACATTATGACAACCCCCATTTAAAGGACAGGAAAATGTTATTACACTTTTTCTCCAGAAATGTATATATTCAATCAGTAGGTGTTCTTCTTAAAAGCACCAAATAACCCCTTCCAAGGAAACTTGTTTTCTGAACTCTTCACCCTACATTATTTCTGAATTTTTCTCCTCTCCATTTTCCTAATTTTAACTTAATGGGTTGTGAATCCTAAAACATGTTTTTCCTATTTGCATTTGGCTGCAGAAAAAAATTCTTAATGTACAGCAGGGAATGTAGAGGTGAACGCTGGAAGTAGGAGAATGATGAAAAAAGACAAAATAATAGTCAAAGCAATAACAAGAATATCATTTCTCTAATGCTGCTAAGAAGGTGGTATAAATTTCTCCTCCTTGTGAAGAATTACCCAATTATAGGAAAAAGCGTAAGTGGATATTTTAAAGAGTGCTACAAGCTGTCCTCTGTAAACGGGGCCAGAAAAGAGAAGCATGGGTAACGGCAGCACGGGAGTGGTGACAGGACGTGCAGCCTCGACACACTTCGGTCACACCTTTGGGTCACCTCTCCACTCCCTGGTCTCCTAGAGCAGCGATTGGCACACCGTGCAGTCGGGATCAGCAGCACCAACACCAGCTGGGAAGTCATCGGGTCCCACCCTAGACCTGCAGAGTAAGACACTCCAGAGGTAGGACACAGAAAGCTGCTCAACAAACAAGGACTTTGTGGGATTCCAATTTGATAAATCATATTCTACAGAACTTATTATCTGTCCATTCATTCTGACTTTTAATCAAATGACACCAGAATTGTTACTAAATATTTTCATGTGTATACATTCTCTAACTAATGAGATCCTTGGGGGCAAAAAATTCTCTCTTCCCTTATCCTGTTTGTTTTCTGTCACCTACCAGTACCTTACACAGAGCTAATAAGCAAAAGGAAACATAATGAGCATTCATAATGACAGGAACAAGGGAGAAGGACCTTGGGGAAAGTTCTTCCTTTTAGAATACGACACTTCCAACTACCTGAGATACATCCATCTCCCTTAATTATGGTCTAGGAACAAAAGGCCCTATTTTCCAATTTACAGTCTATAGAGGATTCATTCATTCTTCAGATGGACTGCTCAGCTTCATAATTTGGGCAGTCCAAGTGATAACAAATTAAAAGTTGCATAAAATATTTCCCTTAGAAAAAGAATTTTTTAATTTTAACTCTTACTGACCTCAGCTTGAAGACAGGTTTATACATATGACTAACACGGTTCATAATAAATAACCCTTAGAAGAGTATTCAAGTTAAATGTAGGTCTCTGCAGTGAAATACCAGAGCAAATAATATACTTTAAAAAAAATGCAAAGCTTTGTCCTTGGCTGGATTCTTGCAAACCTAGATGCTCTACAATGTGACAATGTCCCTTTCTCAGAGGCTAATTAGTAAAATTTCCCTTTTCCTCTGTAGTTGGAGGTCCCCAGCCTATGACTGGTTGCCTTGGTACAGAAGTCATTCACAAGGAATATAAAAACAGCAAAGGCTTTTTGTCACATGCTAAGCTCAGGTTGCTATGTAAAAGACTCAAAAACAACATGAAGTCTTTTTCCATTCCCTCTGGGTCACTGGGGAAAATGGGACATGCCTGGACCCCAGTAAAGCACTTCAACCACTGCAGGTGTGCTTTCATGGAGCCTCTGCATTAAAACCACTTCTGGAAACTCAGTCAGGAGGATATGAGAGCATTGACTTTCCAGGGGCTTACTGTTTGCTGGGAAATCAATTCCTGTCTTAAATTCTGCGGTGGTGGCATATGGGAACTGCACAGTGCCTGCAGTGATGTACAGGAACGCTTTCAGGGAGGAGATCTGAGCTTGGGTGAGAAGCACTAGATAAATTTCTTCCAACATCTTGTTCTCCTAAAAATCATCTATGTTGGTGAAGCTACACATGATGTACATATTTTTAAAATATTCAGGATCTCATTCAACATCAGTATGATTTTCCTTGTTCTCTTTCAACTCTAGGTCAGCAGGTTGCTGTCATTCCATGCTAAGAAGTGTGGCACGGAGAGCATGCACACACACACACACACGTGCACACACACACACACCCCCAGAAGAGTCTCCTAGTGCTTCCCCCAGAAGCCCCCACCCTTGAATTGCTTCACAAGTCACTCAAATCTGAAATATTAGAGGTAAGAATCTACTTTAAATACTCAACAATTAGTATTATCATGAATAATAAATTACTTTGCATCACTTGTACACTTCCTATGAAAAATAGATTTGATCCAAAAGAAAAAAGAAAGAAACAGTAGGAAAAGGTGCCACACAGACCATTGAGATCCCCAGAAAGCATATGTTTTCCTAAAAAAGTAAGTAACAGCCCATTAAAACCCTTGGAGACCAAAGCTTATACCAAATAGGAGAAGGTGTAAACAGTGTATCTTACTCTGATTCCGAAAGGGAAATGTACAAAAAGGCTGGTGTTTATGTGTGTGGTCACTGAACTTTAGGGACCTTAAAGGTAATTCAGGACAAGGATGAGGAAGGCAGGAGCTGAAATGCTGAAGTATCCCTTATAACCATTCTGGCTATATAGCATTGTGGTTACAAATACACTGACCCTGGAGACACAGAGTCCTGGGTTCAAATCCCAACCACTAGCTATGTGACCTGGGCAAGTTTTACTTAACCTAAATGTGTGTCTTCATCTGTAAAACAGAGAGTGTAATAAATCTACCTCATAAGATTCTTGTGTTGCTTAAATGACAAGACCTGGAGGCACTTAGCATAGTGCCTGACAACAGTAAATCCTCAATAACTTTTGGCTATTTTTACTTAATTTCTAAAACTCCCTCTAAATACCCCATCAAGTAGGACAGGCAAACCAAAAGAAAAGTAGAGGGACTTCCAGTCAAGATGGAGGTATAGGTAGACACATTCCACCTCCTCACACAACCACAAGAAGAATCACAACTAAATGGAAAAAAAAAAAAACCAAACCAGGGATGCCAGAAAATCAAACTCTATGGAAGTCGGACAACCAAGGATTTAAAGAAGCCACATCCATCCAGACAGGTGGGAGGGGTGGAAACGGGGAACTGGGGCAGAGAGGAAGCAGTGTAGTGTGAAGAGGCAGCTGTGGTGGTGGAAGGGGCAGTCCCACATTCACGCGTGGTAGATACAAATCAGGAGGGATACCTTGGGAGTGAGCGATCCCAATTCCAGGCAATACCCCACAGCCTAGGGTTCCAGCACCAGAAAAATAAACCCTCACAACTTCTGGCTGTAAAACCCAGTGGGGATTGGGGCAGTGGAAGACACTACCAGTTTCTCAGGAGAGTCCATTTAAAGGGCTTGCACTGTCCTAGAACTTATGCAAGCTCACCCACTCTGGGAATCATCACCAGGGAAGCAGCTAGAAGGACACCAGTCAATAAGGGAAGTGGGTGAACTGACTAGAAAAGGGACAAGTACTGGGCAAGCCTCCAGAGGCCAGACAGAGGCATTATACCCTCTATGACCCTTCCTCCGCACACAGAACCACAAAGTAGTGACGCAGGTTGCCCCCCAATCTCCCCAGGGAATATCTAAGGCTCTGCCCCTTACAACATAACAGGTGCACTAAGACAGGGAGTCAAAGCAGCTCTACCTAATACACAGAAACAAACACAGGGAGGCTGCCAAGTTGGGGAGACAAAGAAATATGGCCCAAATGAAAGAACAGAACAAAACCACAGAAAAAGAACTATGCGAAATGGAGATAGCCAACTTATCAGCTGCAGAGTTCAAAACACTGGTAATAAGGATGCTGAGCAAAATCACTGAGTATGGCAAAAACATAAAGGAAGAAATGAAGGCTACATTAAGTGAAATAAAGAAAAATCCACAGGGAACCAACAGTAAAGGGAAGGCAGCCTGGATTCAAATCAACGATTTGGAACATAAGGAAGAAATAAACACTCAACCAGAACAGAATGAAGAAACAAGGATTCAAAAAAATGAGGAGAATATAAGAAGACTCTGGGACATCTCCAAACATGCCAACATCTGAATCATAGGGATGCCAGAAGGAGAAGAGGAAGAGCAAGAAATTAAAAACTTATGTCAAAAAATAATGAAAGAAAACTTCCCTAATTTAGCAAAGGAACTAGACACACAAGTCCAGGAAGCACAGAGAATCCCAAACAAGATGGACCCAAAGAGGACCACACCAAGACACATCATAATTAAAATGCCAAAGGTTAAAGATAAAAAGGGGATCTTAAAAGCAGCAAGAGAAAAGGAGACAGTTACCTACAAAGGAGTTCCCATAAAACTGATTTCTCAGAAGAAACATTACAGGCAAGAAGGGGCTGGAAAGAAGTATTTGAAGTCAGGAAAAGCAAGGACATACAACCTAGATCTATCCAGCAAAGCTATCATTTAGATGGAAGGGCAAATAAAGTGCTTCCCAGACAAGATAAAGCTAAATGAATTCATCATCACCAAGCCATTATTACATGAAATGTTAAAGGGTCTTATTTAAGAAAAAGAAGATCAAAACTACAAACAGTAAATGACAATAAACTCACAACTATCAACAAGTGATTCTAAAAAACAAAAACAAACTAAGCAAACAACGAGAACAGGAACAGAATCATAGATATGGAGATCATTTGGAGAGTTATCAGCTGGGTGGGGGAAGGGTAAGAATGGGGGAAAAGGCACAGGGATTGAGGAGCATAACTGGTAGGTACCAAATAGACAGGGGATGTTGAGAAGAGTATAGGAAATGGAGAAGCCAAAGAACTTACATATGTGACCCATGGGCATGAACTAAGGGGGTGGGGTGGGAATTGCTGGGGGGAAGGGGGGTACTGGGCAGAGGAGGGCAAAGAGGAAAAATTGGGACAATTATAATAGCATAATCAATAATATATATTTTTTAAAAAGTAGAATTTTCATCTTGCTTCTTGAAAGATGTATTAGAGTCTTAATAGAGGGAATGAATTTATATTAGAGACACATTTACACAGGGAATTGCCAAGCAACATTTTATCATGGCCACAATGGAATCAGATGGAAAGCTACTCTAAATATCTACAACATTAATATTTTTAATATCTCATTATTGGAAGATAGCCTTAATAGCTTGCATTTCCAACAACAATAAAGCTCTGTAATGTTATTTCAGCCAAGTAATTCTACAACAGACCAAATGACAATCACTCTCTTAATCTATAAAATGCAAAAGGGGGAAATAGATCAGGAAGTCCATTCCACATCAACAGTATGTATTTAAGAATCTTGAAGGCATAATTCTTGGCTAGGAGTTGCAACTTGGGTGTTCTAGTTTGAATATTTATAATAGCCCCAGTTCCAGATAGATAATGTATAATAAACCCAACCTGGCTTCACATAATAGCAATGTTTATTTTGTTCATGAATCTGCAATCTGGACAGGGCTCAATGGAGACAGCTTATTTCTGCTCCAGTCTGATCTGCTGGACCAACTCAAAGGCCGGGGCTGAGCTCACCTGAAAGCTTACTCACTGGGAAAACTCAATCTGCTGGGAGCTGAACAGCTGGGGCTCCTCTGGCATGCACCTCTAATTCGACGTAGTCTTTCCATGTGCTTTGTCTAATGTGGCAGATGCAGGGTTACCTGGACTTGGGGCTCGCAAGGCACAGGTCACAAGAAGGAAAGAGAACCAGGAAGAAACCGTATTGCCTTTATGGCACAGGTGGCAGACACAAGGCCCGGGGGACAAATCCGGCCCTCCACCTTGTTTTATCTGGCCCGGCACCTTGTTTCTACCCAGCGGCAACGCCGAACTCTCGCTCAACTGTTAAGGAGGAGTTACAGGTACACAGTCCTAAAGTTACATTCGGCCCTTTGAAGGCAAGCGCAAGGCTGACGTGGGCCCCGGTGAAAATGAGTGTGACGGTCCTGCTTTATGGCCTCACCTTGGAAGTCACCCATCATCAATTTCACTGCATTCACTGACCCACCCAGGTTTAAGGAGTGTGACACAGACCCCACCTCTCGCTGCAGGACTGGGAAACGGCACTGTAAGAAGGGCATAGAGGATGGGATATGTATGGGTGAGACCATTTTTGGAAAATATAACCAGCCACAGTTAGCTCTTACACAGTAAATCAGTCAGGGGCCTTGCCTACAAGCAATAGAAACCAACTTTGGAAGAATCAAGAAAAAAAAGAGTTTATTTGAAGGATATTGAGAATTCTAAAACTCAAAGGAAAAGCTGAAAGCCTGGCCTAGAAATAAGCCAGAATCGAGGGAGGCTGGGAAATAGGAGTCTCCGTCACAAAAGAATCCAGGTAACACTTTTCTCACCACCATTGCGTGACTGGACCGTCATGTTGCGAGACTCTCAACACCACCACTGCAAAGAATAAACTGTCTATGCTGCTTTGAGTCACGCCATCAAGATTCGATGTTCTAAATGATTCTGAATCTTGACATTTCGCCTTAGCCTATGTCACATGCCTGAGACCTGGCACCCCGGGACAAGAAGATGAAGGATCTGGTCCCTGCTGGAGGAGGCCCACACAGTCCAGAATTCACTCCAAAGAAGAATACAGGTTCAGACACTGGGTAGCCAAAATCCCAGTGTGTCTGATATCCACAAAAAAACGAACAGTCCTCTACAACTTTGAAATGAAAAGATCATGCCACTTCCTGGCAGCACAGAGTAAGTTAACCCCCACCTGGTTAACAACCAGGTTTTAACCTGGAATGAGGCCAAATCCTCAATCCATGATGCAATCTATGAGGATAAGAACCTTCCTCACAGTGAAGCACAGTAAGTTAACTAAAATCATATTGCTACTGGAGCAAGGCTGAGCTCTAACACCAGGAACATCCCACAAACAGCAATGTGCTTGTTCTCTTCACAGAGGATGCGCTTGTATGTACCCAACACTCCAAAATCCACCTATACATAGGTCAGCGATTCAAAATTTAAAACAAAATTTTCCAAATAATAATTAAATTGCCAGGCTGGCACATAGGTATCTAATTAGTCCAAAAACGTATGTATCTGACTATATCCAGTGATATGGTTTACAGAATGTAAGCAGTAGTATTTAGAATGTGGCTTTTATGGCAGGGGTGTCCACGCATGCTCATTAGAACCTTGAACACCCGTGCCTTAGCCTTCACAACAGGAAGACTCTCTTTGTTTTGTTTTTGCCGGCAGCAGGAAAGCAGGTGCCCTGCTAAGCGCGGAAGAAAAGACTTCCCATGCCAAGGTGACTATTCACGTGCAAAGAAATTTTGCACATCAATTTTTTTTTTAATTTAGACACTACCTAAATATTAAGATAAAAGATCTACCTAAATCCTTTGCAAACTTTCAAATACAAATGTTGACAGACGAGCAGCTGATTCTCTCAAAACCCTAAACGATAGAGCTAATACGTGTATATCAATTTTGAATGTGTAAAACTAGTAGTTATTTAGTGTTTTCTTACAATGTTCCTTTAACAATAAATTAAAATACAGTCATAATATTAACTGCATGCTACGTCTCAGGCACTAATTCCAGTTTGTTCTTTGTCATATAAGGAAGCGGGAAGAAATGGAGAAATGCTACCTTCGTGACAGCAGGCACCTGGCCTGTCTGTCTTGTTCACTGCCGTATTCCCAGTTCCTAGTATGGGGCATATGGCAGGTGTTCCATAACATTAGTTGTTGCTGAAGCTTCAAAGAGATGGAAGATATAGCAAAAAGAATAAAAAAAAATAATGGATTATTTAGAAAAGATATTTGGTCCAATGATATCTTCTGAAAGGATTATTCATTCATTTCTCCTAGAGAGCTGGATGTGATAAATACCCCCTAAACTATTCACCTCCAAAATTCATTCCGCCTCATCTCTATGCTCACCACCCCCCAACCGAAGACAGAAAATGACCAACGGGCACTCCTTAAACCTCTGAGCGACTGCCAGCTTTTAACTCCATGCAACTAAAAGCCCATCTCATCTTTCAGCACCACAGGGGTGTCCTGCCATGGGCAAAGACGCATTGCACTGGAAATCACTGCTCTGGGTAAGATGGAGAAAAGATCTGTGTCGCATACGAGAGCACCTGAGTGTTGGGGGACCGTGTGAAAAAACAGATAATAGCTTAATGGGATGCTTTAATTACAACACAAAAGTAGAAACTTTCTGCACAACAAAAATGTTCTAATTATGGTATGTGAATATAACATGAACCACAGCAAAAAGGGGCAGTTTAATATGATTTTTAAATGACACCTAAATGTAAAATACTCTTCAGTGTTATGCAATAAGAAAGAAAGACAAGACGAGGAGAGAAGTAGGGAGGGAGGGAAGCAAGCACATAATGTAGCTACACAGCCTGCTGAAATAAAATAAATCACTACCTATTGGGTGGAAATACTGGTGAGAAATACCTAAACATCCCGTGTCAGTTTAAAAGCTATCTAGGAAAAATTCAAGATTCTACAACCTAATCAGACTAATGGGGTAGAATCATTGGTATACTTAGTCTTGTTTGGATGGTTAACAAACAAATATTTCTAAATGATTCCTTGTCTAACCTAACTTCGTCATGTTTCAGTCTTGAAACCATTTTCTTTTCTTTTGCCCTTAGAAGAGACGAAAACAGCTAATCCCCAAAGTCTAAAATTGCACACTTCATGGGCATGAAAACCTTTACAATAATATATCTCCCTTCTGCTCTTGCTCCTCCGGGATAAATCAAACCTGTCCTTTCAACCTCGTTTTTGTTGTCGTTTTTGTTTTTAGATTCCACTGCTTTACACTTCTTGATTCTTCCAAACCATCTTCTCTTTCCACTCGTTCAAATCCTATTCCAAAAGGGATCTGAACAGTGCCAATTATAAAAAAATCATTTTTAGAGAAGTATAACAGCAGACTTTGAAACGAAAAGCCTTGACATTTATATACATTTTAAAGCTGGGGTAAAAAAGGCATAAAAATTTCTAAAGCCTCCTAGAATAAATCTTAAAGTTAAAGCCAATTAGTCTGAAGTTAAATATATAAATTTCCAGCTCGGGATTTAATCAAAATGTCACACTATTTAATTTCTGAAAAAAAATTACAAAGGTGCACTCAATAGGCAAGTGGACAGGTCCCACTTGTCTACTGAGATTTAAACATAACTCCTCTTTCCCATAGCTGCCTTCACTTTATCATCATCGTCAGCATCATCATCATCATCATTTCAGAATTTGCTAAGAGCTAAAACCCTGCCACATTTGTTTAAATGAAATAACATCAAAGAATAAATGTAATTAATTCTCTACTGAATATTCTGTTTTTATAAATTGTGTGTAAAGGCCTGTCTTACATGGGAGGACCTCACTAAATCTAATTATCAACTTCAGACAACAAACTGCAATTTCAAGGCTTCAATATTTTAAGGCTTTAAGATTCGATGGCTTTAAAGCCACCATAACCTGCCAAAACATAGTGATGACAAAGAACCGTCACAGGTCATGAATTACCATGGAGACAGAGCAATGTTCTGCTAAGTGTCTACCATCTGGTCTGTACTGTGGGTCTTAGGCCACTGTGACATCATCAACTAGTGATTCGCTGGCGATTGCTCTGCCCTGCATCAGAAGAAGTGGCACTTAATTATTACAGTGGCATGATTCTTTAAATGTATAATGAACTTAAATTACTATTTAAACTATTTAGATACTTCTGGTGTCTTGACTCCTAAATAAGCAATCTTTTATTACATTTTTATATTCTTGGGTTACTTTAGGAGAATAATTGCTTCCTGGCCTTAGACCACACTTAACTGTTTTTTGCAGAAGGGCAAGACAACTTTCTTATAGTGCTGAAGGGGTAGTGAGAGCCCTCTGCCCTGAGAGTCTTTACCTGAGATTTTAGCCTGTACCTTGCAACTAGCTTTATGGGGTTTGTCATCCTCCTCCCCCCACTTCCCCTATAGTTAGGGTCTGGAAGGGAAAGCAGCAGGTGCTGGCATGAAGTACTAAACCTGTCCTCAGGGCAAATTCTGAACTGTTGCAACCACACTGACAGATACCAGGAGAGACCAAGTTACAGCGACAGCTGGACAAGAACAGCAGCCAGGGCAACATGTGATTCTGGCAACAAAGAAGCCAAGACTTAAAGGATCCAATAGCAGAACCTGAAGTACATGATAGGGCTTCTAAGTTCTATGCATCTAACCTTTTTTCTAGAATTTTCTTGGCTGGAGAGAACATTCCTATACCCAGTTATGTCTGCAGTATCTTTCTATGGAGTACTGAAAACAAGCCCAATTTATGTGCAAACATTTATATATACACACATACACACACTTACACCAAAGGCAGGAACTATTAAAGAAAATATTAGTATTTGATTTCATTGAATCTAAGGCTTTCCTTTTTCATACAACATCTCTAAAATCAATATATGTCATTCAATTGATGGTGCTTATAGTCAAGAAAAACAACAGATTTCACAACATGAAAACACAATTTTAAATTTCTTGAAGGCAAACACCACCATACAGACTGTTAAAAAGTAAAATGGAAAAATATTTACAACATGCCTGACGTGTTTATAGCCTTAATAGCTAGGAGCTTTTATAAATCAAACCAAAGCTGAGCAAACAGTAGAAATGGGCAAAGGATATCAACAGGAAGTTCACCCAAAAAAGTCAGAAAATTTTTATATCTAAATAGGTGTGTTATCACCATTACGATATTGATAATTTTAAAGCTCTACCTCTACCCTAATGCTCCTAAAACTCCAGTTATTCAAGTAGCCTGGAGAAAAGGGAAAGAAGAAAAGAACCAGCTCCTCTGTCCCAGGCATTGTCCTATTGTCCTATGAGATTTCACGCACACGAGCTCATTAAAACCTCCCAACATCCTGATAAGCTCGATATCATCATATAGATGAGAAAATCAAGCACTGGAGAAGCTGAGCAGTTTAAGCAAAATCTCTGAGTAGGTATGATAAAGCCCAGATTTTAAGTTACAGCTCTGATACAGCTACTAATCACAGCACAACTCTAGAAACTCTATTCAGATAAAAGATCTCCCCTTAAGAACCAGGGCTGGACCTCAGAGTCTAAAACCCAAAGCAGTAGTAAGCTGAGGCCTGAGGCACAATGTTTCATAAATCTGAAATGTTTGTATCCAACTGCACAGATTTCTTAAAGGTCTGTTTGCAATTTTCCTACTTGGAAAAGGAAAAGTTAAGTGTTATATTAAAAATGTTTAGATCCAAAGATTAAGTGTATTTTATTTAAAACATAGATAGCTGTTTACTAAGAGTGAAACTATGACTCAACTCTGTCCACCTTTGTAAAATAAAGCAGTTGCATCAAGAATAATCACATCCCTATTCCTCAGTTTTGGTTCTAGATGGAAATGAGTCAATAGAAAGAAAAAAAAAAAAGCCACCCTTTCATCAAAACACGTAGGCCAGGAGGGAAGGAGCGCTAAATAAATGGCCTGACACACACCAGGGCTGCTGGAGTTAACATTACGGGCATGTCTACAGGTAAAGCCCTGAAACCTGAACCTGAACCTCCAGCTGCCTCAGTAAGGAAGCCTTGGCAGGGCTCCTTGAAGACAAGCCACAGTCCAGGAAGTCACCAACATTGTATCTGCTAACAGCCACTAACATCCCCAGGTGAAAAACGGCAGGACCCTCCTTCCCTGAGACCCAGATGGGGAGAATAAAGCAGACAGGCAACAGACGTCACTTTATATTTATCCACCTGTAAGAAAAACAGGCCTCTTACCCTTTTTAAAAATAACAGGTATTACGACTGCTCAGTTTGACGCATGTGGCTGGGTTACGAAGGATTAAAACAGGATGCCTCCAATTCCCGAGTCTTAGAAGCCATTCCACAATGTCAGCCTGACGCTTGCCCTACACTCCTCAATCCCACTAAAGACTGGTATTTCTTTATAGCCTTTTCACAAATCAGCCTGCTCTTTAAACACCAACTTTGTTTTTTCTTGATGACCAAAATGTAATCCAGTAGGAACTCAAGGGGTTTAGGTTATTTAGGCTGAATTCTAATCGTTTTTGAGCCGATGTTAAATACGCTGAAGTGTCACAGACATTATGTCCTGGAACTCAGCTTCCAAAAAAGTTCCTTTTAAAAGGACTAAATGACTCTTCAGCACAGCTGTTTAACCTTTGGAATGACAGCATGCCACCAAATACACTGTGTCAGCTGCATTTCACCAGCCACTCATCAAACATTATCACTATTTTTTTAACCATAAACAAAAAGGAGAAAATTAATCATATTTCCAATATTTCATCAACAAGCAAAAGGCTTACAACTATCTATTTTCAATATTGACTAAAAAATATTGTATTCAAGGAAAACATTCTTCTAGACTTAAGCATCTAAGGAAAAGGAAGGGAAGGAGGCTAGGAGATGTGAAGTATCGTGGAAAGTTGGCTATAACTAATACAATTTTAACGACATAACAGTACCAGATGTGTGTGTCAGGGCAGGAAGAAAGGAAGATGGAGACAGAGAACCTACGTTAGCACTTAGATACATGTCCTTAAAATTGGAAATAAAAGGATAGAAATACTACAAACAACTTAGCAGGCCCATTTGTGCCACTGAAAGAAAAAGAATATGGAACTGACTTTAGGCCAAATAGTAAATAGGAATCTGATTTTAAGATTCCTGCTAAATCAATTTAGGCTTCAGGTACTTTTAAGAGTTCATTAAAAATTCAAAAACAGCCCTGTAATTTCCAGTAACTACATATTATATGCTGATCATGTTTTCTCTGCTCTTTTAAAAATTATAAAATTAATTGATTCTAAGAGTATAAAAAGGCCATTAAAAAAAGCTTTTGTTGGAGTCTAAGAATTAGTCTGAGGGACTATGAATTAGAAAAAGAGAGGTAATCAGATGTCATATTAGTTGCTCAAAATTCCTCATAAATGAAGATAAATCACTTAAAATATAAAGGAGAATGAGTTCTTTGTTTGGGGGCAGATGGTTACCATTACCATACCTTTGTACAACAGCATGGATAACACATTTGATTTTTTAGAGAGATCTATTAAAGTGGTTTTGAGGTGAAAATCTTAAAATTCAAACACACTCAATGTTTACATAGTTGACCCTTGAACAATGCGTATAACTTTGACTCTTCAAATGCTCAGTTGTCCCTCTGTATTTGTGGGGGACCGGTTCCAGAACCCCCATGGACATTGAAATCCGTGAATGCTCAAGTCCCCTACATAAAATGGCATAGGTCAATGCACACAGTCAGCCCTCCACGTCTGCGAACTCCCAACCACAGACAGAAAAACGTACAGATGTTTATTGAAAAAAGTCTGCGTGTAAATGGACCTGTGCCAAGCAAACCTGCGTTATTCAAGAATCCACCACATTATGTGGTGATACAATCATTCTCTGCATTATCATCCCCATCATGAGTACATCATCATCTAAAATAGTAAGAATTAAGTACTACATGTTTAATATTTCTAAAGGAAATGTTCATTATAAAGTGTACATAAAACACGGATTTTTGCAACAAAGCAAAATGAAATTGTAAAGGTTTGCCATGTTTCCATGGACTGAGGCCTCACTAGCTGAACTTGTGGTAAAATCTAGCAAACAGCTCCACTGGCCTTCATAATTTATAACACTATTAAAGTGAAACCATGCCATTAACATCAAAATCTTAAATAGCATGTCTGCATGACCGTTCTGCATAGTACTAAGTACAAAGCAGATAGTTTGTAAGTAGGAGGCTTTACTCTCTTGATATTCAGAAGAGCGTCAGCCAAGTGCCTTTCTAGGCATGGAGAGGAAAAAATTCCCAGTATCTGTTAGAGAGGCGGAAAGCCACAGCAGCTGTAATAGTTCAGACAGCATAAGAGGTGCCTTATTAAATAAGGTTGCTTGTCAACTTGGTATTTACTCTCTAACAGAAATATCAAAACACATTTTAAGAAAAATTACAGTTGCTCTCCATGACAACTTCCGATGTTAAGAGAAACACATTTAACATTATCTATTTCTTTAATATTCCATACTATGAAACTGCTATCCACTATTTAATGGGTATTAAGTTAAGTTTATATCACTCACTGAAATAAAGAATTTCCTGCTTGTATCTGAAAATTGCTAAAAGACCCATTTGCCTTATAACAAAATTCATTAAAAGGCAGAACAATTTTAAAACTAATCCAAGGGAGGCTAATTACTAAAAGAGCAAAATATATCTATCTTAAAGTGGTTTTATATAAAGTAAACCTACAGCCTAGACCTTAAGGTCAATAATAAAATAAAATCCCTGTGACCTTCCATCTACCCTAAAATCACATTTGCAAAGCTTTAAAATGTTCCTAGAATTTGATGGACAAGTTCATATTTGCCCTATTCACAAACTTCATGATTTTACAAACATGGACCGTGTCTCCTCGGAGACTATCTTACTGAAAAGTAAGTCTTCTTGGTTACTCGTTATTCTGAAACCACTTAGAGACTTTAGTACTGACTTTTCCAGCACACCTCGGCTCTCTCTGCTTTCTGATATTTGGCATCAGAATTCCATACTATAGAAACAAATTATGGCCATGACAAAGATACCAGAATTTTTCAAATTTCTTTTGTTTTTTTAAAAGAAAAACAAACTTCCTTTTTTTGGTCTCATTTTTATGGACCAGTAGAAGCTGCTAGAGTGGGCTGTCTTCAACTGCAGACAAGACTTAGTAGATTAAAGTGTTGAACTTTTTACCTGAAGTTTGGACACTTCATGGATCAAAGTCCATCTGCGGCCATCGTAGAAGTGCCAGTGGTCAAAATGAAGTTCAATCTCTTTGACTTCTGACCGGAACCATAAAAAGCATTTCAATGCACCTTCCCACATTCACAGGAAGATTCCGGGCTCTCTCCAGAGAGCTGAGACAGAAGTCCAGTGTCCGATCCACATCTGTCCAAAACGATGGGGTTCAGGTTGTATGAGGACACTACCAAGGGCAGCAAACTGGCAAAGTAGCCCAGGTTTACAGGAAGAGATGCGTCACCTACACTGAATAACTGCAATGGGAGAAAGCTAACGGTGCAACTGTTCATGTGGACACTCACCCAGCAAGGGGGTCGTCACTAGACTAAAGCTGGACAAAGATCCTGAACATAAAGCCAAATCTTGCCAAAGAGGAAAGGAAAAGGGCAAATACAAGGAAGAAACAATTGAGAAGATGCAGGAATAAAGTAATAGTATATACAGCTTCCATTAAAAACTTAAAATGAAAAGAATAGTAAAGTTCATATTTTATAAATATCATTGGATTTCTTTTGCTGCATGCCTTTCTTTAAACTCGCAACTTTGACATTGGCAATTTTTTCAACCCATTCACAAGATAAAAACTTCCTGGACAATCTTGGTTAATCTTTATGCAGAAGTGTCTGCAGCCTTCTACTATTTATTTTCTGTTGAGCATAAATCACTATGTGTAATTTCCCAATGAACACTGAGCCTAGGCCTTTCCCTGGGGGTAGGAAGGCTCTCCTCTGGACGTGGCACCACGCCAGTGGCAGTGGTTACCCACAAGGACAAGACTCATGTCTGACTTGTGCATTTATGCCCAGCACCTGGCAAATGGTAGCTGCTCGAAAAATATCTGCTAAAAGAATTGATCAAGATTTGAAAGCAACTGTGACTAAATGGAGGTAAATAGTCATATTTACCTCCATTCTGGAATTCTGATTTTCATTATATACCCTTTTACACCTTCCTTCTTGGGGAGCAACAGAGGATGGTCAAAAAAAACAAGGGAGAGTGAGGTTCTAAGATCTTGGGAACTAATTTTTTAAAGAGTCAGTGGGACTCGTACAGTTCAGTACAGGGTGGCTGCAAATCTAACAGACTTCTGAGTGAGGGAGGTAGAGATTCTGGGAAGGTCTATCAGGAGACTTTCAGGCACTTCTGAAACTAGCTTCTTTACCTCCCCAGAGTTCTTTCACATACCGAGATCCATCCAGCTGGTTTTTACAACTCAAACACTTCAATTAGTTAACTTCCTCACAGAATGAACATTCTCACCCCAAGTTCTCTGTGGGGGCTTTCAGGAGACTATGAAATCCTAAAAACTGTACCCTTGACACTTGGAAAAATACTCAAAAACAGTGAGACATGAGGGTTTCAGGCAGCAAGAACAGCTTACTTAAAGAATTAGGCTTGGCCCTGGCTGGGTGGTTCAGTTGGTTAGAACATGGTCCTGAGCACCAAGAGGTTGCAGGTTCAGTTTCCAGTCAGGGCACATAACTGGGTTGGGGGTTCATCACGAGAGGCAACCGATCCATATTTCTCTCTCATATCAATGTTTGTTCTCTCTCTCTCTCTCTCTCAAAATCAATAAACATATCCTCAGGTGACATTTATTTTTTTAATTTTCTAAAGAATTAGGTTTGTTTGTGTGACTCAGGAGCCAACTATTGATTACACATTGATAAGATTCAAACTGCAACAACATATCCAGCCTATAAGGTGCCCCGCACAGTCTCCTAACTCCATAGTCACACCTTATGCAGTACTGGCCACTTTTCACAGCAGCACACGACTTAAATCGGGGCTGGACCAGGGGTTGGAGCTTTAATGAGAAGTGGCAACCGCTTTCACCCCTGGGTGATGAAATGAAAGCTTTCTCCAGATAGCAATCGTGATAGACGTGGTTAAATTTCTGCAGGAAATAATAATTTAGTCACAGAAGGCATTTAGTGGGGTAAAAGGGAACATACAACTGCCAAACACAAAACAGTGAATTCAGATGTCTGACAGACAGCACTGGGTATTCCAGGAGCTGAGAAAGAAGCTAGAACGCTCAGGTAGAACCAGATAATGGATGACCTCTGGTTTGCTATAAATTATTTTGAAAGTGGTCTCCAAGTCTGCATTTTTAAAATTCTACACACTTTAGTTTAAAATCACTATCTTAGTCTGTAGTATTTTATTTGAAGTAAAAAAAAAAAATTCACAAAACACTTGCTTTATGAAAATGTTATTAGTGGAAATATCTGGAAAAATAAAAGCCACACAGGTCTTCTGAGAAAGGCTAGTAAATAAACACATTGAGTGGCTGTCAAAATTAGTGGAATATCCTCCCACTGTATAACACTTTATCTGATTTGTGTTGTAAAGAAAATGACAGCCTGTTCTTTATTTTCCAGCAGACCTATAATCTATAATAACTTACAAGGAAAATTAAAGCAAGAAGTATTCTTTATACTAGTGTTTTTTAAAAGCTGATCATCATTGTATTCTGCCACTTCACCCAAGCTTTTTTTTTTTTAAAGATTTTTTTTATTTATTTATTTTAAGAAAGAGGAGAAGGGAGGGAGAAAGAGCAATGTATGGTTGCCTCTCACATGGCCCCCACCGGGGACCTGGCCCGCAACCCAGGCATGTGCCCCGACTGGGAATCGAACCAGGACCCCCTGGTTCCCAGCCCGCGCTCAATCCACTGAGCTACACCAGCCAGGCCCAAGCTTTTTTTTTAAAACTACTTTCCTGAATATGGGCTCTTAATTTTTATCCATAGTTTCCCTGAAAACTGAGATGCTTTTGGAAATTTGGCAGTATTATGGCCTCAGAACTCTGTGTGTGTGTGTGTGTGTGTGTGTGTGTGTGTGTAGGATCAGGGATGGAGACTTAAACTTTCTGTGCATGTTCTGTATACAACTGTCTCTTACCTGGGCCTGAGCAAAACAGGTTGTTCAATATTTCAAATATGAATGCTGACCCTCTGCTATAAACAAAGCCTTTATCTCATTCTAAATCAAAGCCCACCTATCCTATTTCACATCTCCTTAGTGCCTTACTCGATCTTCCTAATAGTCACTTGTGCTAGACTGATAGTTGGTTTCTTTCCAGAAAACATAATTGCACTTTGCTATCCTTTCAATGCCTGAATCAAAAGGACGACTAATGTAAAACATTCCAAGGGTTTCCGGGCAGCCCTGTGAAGAGAGCCATTTTTGACTGCAGAGTGAAATAACTATGTATGGTGCCAGGTAGGTACTGGAAATATCAGAGGCATCACTGTGTAAAGTATATGACTGTCTAACCATATGCTATATACCTGAACTAATACAAAATAATGGTCGGTGTGAACCATAATTGAAAAATAAAAATATAAAAAACACAAGCTTTTACCAAATCATAAGTTCAATTCTTTCATTGGGCCAGCCTTGCTCTTCTTACATGTTTTGGGATAGAAGAGCTTGTTTTCTTTGACAAAATACTAGAATTGGGGGAGCAAATGAAATATAAATAGTAGCAGCTACTACTCCCCATCATCTGCACTAGTATCGTCATCATCAGTGTGGTAGGCAGAACAAGGATCCCCAAGATGTCCACATCCTAATCTCTGACACCTGTGAATATGCTCCCTCACGTGACAGCTGGGACTCTGCAGACATGATGATGCTAAGGCTCTTGGATTGGGAAGATCATCCTGGATTATCTGAGTGGGCCCAATGTACTCACAGGGGTCCTTAAAAGAAGGAGGCAGGACTGTCAGAGTCACAGGAAATGTGACAATAGAAGCAAAAATTGAACTTATGCCAACGCTGGAAGGGGGCCGTGAGACAAGGAATGTGAGCAGTCTCTAGAAGCTGGAAAAGGCAAGAGTAAATTCTTCCCTAAAGCTTCTAAAAGAAACACAGGCTTGGCGACACCTTGATTAGCCCTGTTTTCAGAAGCCTGACCTCCAAAACTGTACTAACAAACTTGTGTTGTTGTAAGCTACTAAATTTTTGGTAATTTGTTATAGCAGCAGCAGGAAGCTAATATAACCATCAATACATACAACTACCCTATGAGGTTACTGTCTCTTTACAGTTAGAAAACTGAAACTCGAAGGCTTCTCAGACAGCAAATAACAGAGCAGGAATCGAATGCAGGATTATTTGTCATCAAAACTCACATTCTAAATAAACAATTACACTATGGTGCCTGTAAGATCAGTTGGCATGAGAATAAGAATGTTAGAATGCCTTTATATCAGTTGCTAAGCCCTTAACAAGCCAGCTTTTCCTTGTCACCCACATGATCCAAATGGCCCCAGTAATGATAGCTTTATTACGTCAAAGCTATCAGTATCTTCAGAATTTTATTTAGCAAATAATAGGAAATTATACTATATTCTGTTGAGTTACCTATTTTAACCTTCTTATATTCTTAGTCTATCAGTATAGCTTCCATTGTAATCTCTGGGTTGATGTCACAGGGAGATTATATAGTGGAAAAGAAATAACAATTGCCTTGGAGTCAGCAAATAAATATTATATTCCTACCTGTGTTACTACCAATGCACTTTGATCCATCCTCTTATCTGAAAGAGAAGTTATTGAAGCCCTAATCCCCAATGCGATGGTTTCTGGAGGTAGGGGCTCTGGGAGGTAATTAGGTCACGAGGGTGGAGCCCCTCATAAATGAGATTAGGTCCCCCACTAGAGTCGAAAGAGAGCTTCCTTTCTCTCTTTCTCTCTTTCCATTATATGAGGACACAGCAAGAAAGCAGCTGTCTGCAAACCAGGAAGAGGGCCCTCATCCAGACACTGAATCTGCCAGCACCTTGACCCTGAATGTCACAGCCTTCAGAATTGTAGAAATAAATGTTTACTGCTTAAGCCACCCAGTCTGTGGTATTTTGTTATGGCAGTCCACACTGACTAAGACAGGACACTTTGAGATACAAAGTTCAATGACTTCATAACTTCTAAATCCGTACAGGGACTCCACCCCCTCCACTATCTAAGAGCTGTACCTAAATCTGCAACTTCCTAGGCAGTGATTCCACTTGGGTGTACTATCACCTCACTGCGGGCCCCTCACCAATCAGCCTCCTTCTGCTAACCATTCCACCAACATCCCAGTCTCTCAGATACAGTTTTACCAATCCTGTTTTTCATTCTCCATATTCTATCAGCCACCACATCCAGCTGCCTGCATCATGTAATTAGAGTATATTATTTTTAGGAAGATTAATGTGGCAACAGGATGTTAGATATGGAAGACTGGCATCCACAAGGTGAGGTAAGAGTCTACACTTGAACCAAGAGAAAGGAACAAAGTTTAACAAATAATCTGGAGGAAGACAGCTGGAAGTAAGTGGTGACTAGCACTCACTTCTCTAAACAAGTTTAAACTCCTCAGGCTGGATTTTAAAACCTGAAACTATCTCCAAATCTGATCTTATTTCCCAATGTGTTTCTTCTGTCACAAATTCATCAATAAAACTCACCGAGTAAGCTAGGCTCATCCATTCCTAAATGATTTCAGCTGTCATGAGGTTTTACATGTAAACTGCTTTCATACACATTACACCACATCATTCTCACAATGACCCAAACATTTGAAAGATGAGGGAGGTTTACATGATTTGATCACGGTTACAGCTAAAGAAGGTTGGAGCTTCCACGTCCGTGTTTCTTCCTCCTGACTGTGTGCCAAGTTCCATGTTACTGGACCCGCCCCACTTACTGCCTCGCGAACCCTCTCACAAACGCCTCGTTGCTTCATCAGGCATCCCGCTGGCGTTTTCTTCTTCTCCGTTCTCATGCGACGGTCTTAAAAAGTTACATTTCCAAAACCCAGCAGAATCTGGCTTTCCGTTCTCTTTTGTTTTACTGTATAGACTCCAATAGGAGTACATGCAACTATACCATGGGGTGGGTAACAGTCATAGAAGGTGAAGTGTTCTACGAAATAAAGATAAATGAAATCAATGTAGAATAACTATTCTTGACCCTTCCACAGAAATTTCTCAGATGGAGAAGTTACTCCTTTTGGGAATATCCAGTTATTACTTGTCTTATTTCATTTGGTCACAGTAAGCTAACTCGCCTGTGACACAGGAAGAGAATCAAAGAATGTGGAAAATAGAAAGGCCTTGGAGGTTAACTATCCCAACTGCATTAGGCTGGACCCTGCCATCTGCATGTGACAGACTAAAGGACAACTCAAACCAGCTAAGGTTCAAAAAAAAAAAAGCCTTTAACGGTCAAACATCTGAAAAGGCAGTGGCAGATCCCGATTTCTACTGGATCTGCTGGATCTGCTTTCCTCTCTACAGGCTCTGTCGCTAGTGCTCCCCATATGGAGGTCCCTTACAACTCCGGCTTTCCATTCTACTTAATTTGGGAAACTTACTGGGAAAAATAAAAAATAAAAAAGTGTCTTCTCAGTTGTTTCAGACAAAGCCCAGAAGCTGACTTCTGACCATCCGGCCTGGGAGGCCTCCTGCTCCTGACGAACCACAGCGGCGGGGAGATGGCGACAAGGGGACCTGGGTCGGTGCACAGGCAGATCTCCGGGTAAAAGGGGCTGAGCAGGGTTGGCCCACATGAACACTGAGCACCAGATATGGGAAAGCGGCCACTCTCCCACGAACAGAGAGGAAGGGAAGCTGAGCCGACAAGACGAATGTCTATCACGCCAACCCCCTATTACAGAAGGGGCAACCGGTGTGCCCAAGCTCTGAGAGTTAGGTCTGTATCTCAAGCTTTCAGTAATTCATTAAGACTTTAAACAGATAAACTAATGCCACCTATGTAGACAATCTTGAATTTTACTTACCTGTGCTTCATTGTTTAGCAAACTCTCCCTTAAGACTTGTATTTTTATTCAAAATATAAGATGAAATTAAGAGAGAAACTACCCTCTTCCTACCCCCTTTCACTATAAAAGCAAAGCTAATAGTGAGAGAAGACTCTGCGTGACTCACTGCACTTCAAGCTGCTTTGAAAGGTATTTGTGCTAAAATGGAGGCACTGCTTTACTTCTTGCATATATATGTATATAGACACCTGGTAGCATAACCTATAAATAGTTCACATTATATAATATGGGTAATTTTCCTTTTAGGACAGTAGGCTCTAGCATTTTTCATGTGAACTGTGATAGCCTAAATGTTTCACAAATAATAAGACACATTATTTTTCTCTGCTCACATTAAAAAGGCAAAGCTGGAATATCGGAGAGGGCTACCAAAAGTGTCAGGAAAGGAAGCAGTCGCAGGAAAATGCTTTCACACCCAAAGCGGGGAAACGGGAAGCGGGAAAGAGTAGGCAAACAGTGTGTATGCACAGTTGTCTGAAAAAGAGGTTGAGGGACGAGGAGAAAAGACCCAGAAAAGAAAATAATCATAATCGGTTGGGAGATGTGGGTAGAGAGTTTAAGCCATGAGCAGGGCTTTGTCTTACCACTACAATAGCTGTAGCTACTTGTTTACGTGCCTGACTCTCCCACGAGCCTGTAACCTCTGTAAGGGCAGGAATCATGCCTTTCATTTCTGTGTTCACAGGACTAGCCCAGAACAGATACTCAATATAAAAGAATAAATGAATAAACAATAGAATATAATGAATGGAGTCCGCACAAGTCAGGACTCTTAAACACGTGAAGTTCAGAAAACGATACGGTCCCAGTCGCAAGACAAAAGACAAGAGAAGGCTGGGATTTTGCGTCATATTTTTAAGGCAGCCATTTTAATCACACCACTTAGTCATAGAGTCTAATCTTGATGATCCAACCAGAAACACAAACAAAACAATTTTATTTGTGTATCAAAGCAGGAGTTGTGGGGTTTTTTTGTTTTTTTTTTTAATTATGAACCCATTAATTTTACAAATAATGGTTTAAGTCCTGAGGACTGCTGGGGCTAAAGATAAATGTCTTGAATTTTATGAAAAGTATTGAGTACATTTAAGAATTATGATGGTATCCTTTTTAAGGCTCACACTGTCAGAATTTTAAAGAACATAATTAGAAAGAAGAAACCATGATCTTTTGGAAGCAAAATTTCCATATTTTGTCTAAAAAGAAAAGGCATTTTTTTTTAAAGAACTATAACATCAAGAATATAACCTCTTCATTTTTAGGTTGAAACTTAAAACTAAAACTCCAGAATTTTTTGTTTGTTACTTTTGGCAAGTAAAGGACAGGAAATTTAGAATTAAACATCAAAATACATTTTTACTAGTTTCAAAAGTTTGTTTAAAATTATAGACAGAATAATACTACTGAACAATCAGCTACAAAAATAATCTAAGTAAATCCATTGCCATGTAAGATGAAATAAATAGGGGGAAAGGGAGTAAATGAAAGGAAGAAGATCAGAAAAAGAAAATCCAAATTTCTAAGCCTAATAGTCAAGGCCTTCCATGAGTAAAATTCAATGAATGGTTCCACTCTTATCTTTCACTGTTTCCTACATACACTTAGACAGATACATCCTAAAAACACCCTACATTGTACATTTCACCACCTTTACTCCTATACAAAAGTATGAGGGAAGCACTACCCAGACAAGGACACTCTTAGGACAGTCCCCAGAGGTGTACCAACTGGCTCTGGCTCCTTCAAAATGAGTTCTCTGAATTTTAGGTAAACATAGGCAACAAGGGTAACTCTACTCTAGGACCCAGTCATCATTTTTAAATGAACTGAAACACAGAATGGGGTCAAGGCATATATCTGATTTATACCTAGAAGATACTTATATGATCTGAAAAACAGATCTATTCAAATAATTTGGCATTGCCTAACTAGCATGTAAAGACCACCTGAAAATTCAGCACATGGCCCTTCCAGTCAAGATGGCAGCATAGTAAACACAGCTCACCTCCTCGAACAATCACATCAAAATTACAATTAAAATATAGAAAAAACATTACTCAGAGCCATCAGAAATTAAGTTGAATGGAAGTCCAACAACTATGAGATTAAAAAAACCACATCCATCCAGGCCGGTGGGAGGGCACAGATGTGGAACGGGCTGGTCCCACATCCATCTGTGGTGGATAAAAATTTGGAAGGGATATCTCAGGAGCTAGGAGTCCCAGCTCCACACCAGTACCCCCAGCCCAGAATTCTAGTGCCAGGAAAATAAGTCCCCATAACTTCTGGCTGCAAAAACCAGTGGGGATTGAATCAGCTGAAGACATTTCTGGAGTCCCAAGCAGTTCCTCTTAAAGAATCCACACACAGACTTACTCAGACTAGCAGCTTGAAAGGCCCTAGTGGAATACAGGGAAAAACTGAAGTGTCTAGCATCAAGTTGAGAGCTGGAGGACAGCTTTCTCCCAGACGGAAAGGTGGGCAGAGGCCAGTGTCCCTTTTCTGAACACTCCCCCCCTCAGAGCCACAGAGAAGGGATTGGCAAGAAATATCCAAAGTCATGAAAAGCAGGAACCTACAGGCAAGACTGCTCTCTACCCAGCAAAGATATCACTTAGAATTGAAGGGCAGATACAGAGTTTCCCAGACAAGAAAAAACTAAAGGAGTTCATTATCACCAAACCATTATTATATGAAATGTTAAAAGGACTTATTTAAGAAAAAGAAGAACAAAACTATGAACAATAAAATGGCAATAAATACATATCTATCAACAGCTCAATCTAAAAAACAAACTAAGCAAACAAGATGAACAGAATCATGGATACAGAGAGCGTTTTGATGGTTGCCAGATGGGAGGGGAGAATGTGAAATGGGTGAAGAGCTGAGGGGATTAAGAAGTACAAATAGGTAGTTACAGAATAGCCATGGGGATATAAAGTACAGTGTAGGAAATGGAGTAGCCAAAGAACTTATATGCATGATCCATGGACATGAACAATGGTGGGTGGAAAAGGGGGAAAATTTGAGATAATTGTAATGGCATAATCAATAAAATGTAATTTAGGCCTGGCTGGTGTAGCTCAGTGGATTGAGTGCGGGCTGCAAACCAAAGGGTCGCCGGTTCGATTCCCAGTCAGGGCACATGTCTGGGTTGCGGGCCAGATCCCCAGTGGGGGCCATGTGAGAGGCAACCACACATTGATGTTTCTCTCCCTCTCTTTCTCCTTCCCTTCCCCTCTCTTTGAAAATAAATAAATAAAATCTTTTTAAAAATAAAAATAAAAAAATATATATATATAATTTTAAAAAAGAAAATTCAACATACCTTACTAAACCTTACTATCTGGGTACAGACTAACTTGACACTGCTGTCAGTAACTAATGTCTGCAGATTTGTAGTTGTAACATAAATACCTGCTTGTGTAGGGAAAGTCCAGATATACGGGGAAAAAGGTTAATTAAAGTTTGACATCACGTGCTCTCTTTTTTCTGAATACTAGAAAAAGAAGAAATGTTTTGTTGGCATCTGTCAAAATGCATTAAATTGCAAACAAATTCAGTGTAATCTATCTTTAGTTTCACAAATACTTTGTTATCAAAATACTCTAGCTAACTCTCTCATAATGAAGGCAATTTATGGATTATTTCATTGATAAAATTTCAACCCAAAGTATGTTATTTTCTATACCCATTCAACATAACTCAAATGTACCCCTTATCGCTCAGTATTTTCCAGTTATGTAAATTATATTAAAAAATTATTTTTAAAAATCTAATGATTTTAGTATTTTATATGTTTATTATTGATATAGGTCAAATATAAATAATATTGGAATTACCTTCCCTTTCATGTTTTCTATTTTTTATTTCACTAGTGAAGTCTATGGCACAAATAATTAAATCTAGGTTGATTATTGGAAAAGCCAATGTTCATATTTTCACCTCCATCTAGAGCTAAGAATTTTAGAAAGATTATGATGATATATCCTTAATGCATGCAGAAGAGAGAGACTGAACATGCTAAATCCTATCGACTAACATGAAAGGACAAAATACTTGTGGTGGGCGACATAATGACTCCAGAACAGAGATGTGCCCATGTCCTAATCCACAGAACCTGTGAATATTACCTAATAAAGTAAAATGTGTGATAAACTAAGAGTCTTGAGAAGAGGGGTTACTGGGCCCTAAATGCAATCAGAGGGAGTTTTAGGAGGAGGCAAAGACTGGAGTGATGCAGCCACAAGCCAAGGAATGCCAGGCCACCCCCGCGCTGGAAGAGGCTAAGAACAGGCGGTCCCCTAGAGCCTTCATAGGGAGTGCAGCCTTGCCACCATCTTGACTTCAGACATCTGGCCTGCAGAACTGTGAGAGAATAAATTTATATCGTTTTAAACTGCCACCTTAATGATAATTTGTAACAGCAGCCACAGGAAACTAATGCAGGACCCTAAAGAGTATCTGTTTTCAGTTAATTAGGAAAATGGCATTGCTTTTGTTGAACCCCAAATAAAACAAAGATAGCACTGTATTATAGACAAATTCTACAATAAATCATCCAAAGTACCTCTAGAGATGACTAACTGTCCACAGAATACAATTGGAAAAGTACAATATTAAAAACACAGTTGCAGACTGACCGCAAGTGAAAGACTGGGACCCTTCCATCCAGCTTGTTTAAACAGGATGAGCTGAGTTTTGCAACATACGGGTTTGACTTTTTGCATTTGGGTTATATGTATATTCGGGTGAATGAGGTCAAGATAAAATTACCAGCCTGCTGCATCCTGAATCAATGGATTATTCAACTGTAAGGATTTTATCGTAGGGGAAGAATAAGACAAGAATGGGGAAGCTCTCTCACTGGTATCCCTTTTCATGGAACTACCTCTGTCAGGAATTAACGTGCTTTTAAAGGGTAAATGTTTCCCTTAATTGCTCTAGGGGAGGGAAACACACAGCAAACAATGAAACTCGGTTGTCCTGGATGCTCAGCTGCCCCAGCTCCTCCAGATCCTGATGTGCCGTAACCCTTACTTTGCAAAATGGTTTCTTATCAACCACTTCCTTCCAAGGAGGAACGACAGCCAGCTTCTTCCCTTATGAAACACTTGTCATGAACATTAAACTCAGAGTTTAATACATCCTAACTAATCTTCATTTGCTCTGAGGTTAAAGCTGAATTTCACTTGATGGTTTGGAAAGTGATTGTCTATAAAAGAGACCACAGAACCTTTTCTTCATCTGAGAGTTCTAATTATCTGTCCCTTAGGGGCAAAATCAACACGATGTCACAAACAACAATGAACTCATTTTCTATGAAAAGCAAAACCGGGACCTGCACTTGAAAGAGAATGGAAGATCTTGGCTCAGAGGAAACAGGCTCCCGCAGGCTCACTCTGAGAATGACAGAATGTATCTTGGGTGCCTTCCTACCTTCCTCCTTCCTCCCCATTTCCTGGCTTGCCTATCTCCTTTCCTCGGTATCTGCCCTTTCTCACTAGTTAACTAATGTTGCTACTTACCAAAGACCTCCTCTTTATAAAAAGTCTTGTTCTCAAAAATATATCTCCTTTTTTCCCCCCTCATCAAAGTGTTCATCTTAGACCTTCAACAAATAGCTTAATAAGCTTTCTTTTCAAAGATGAAGTGTTTATTTCTTCCAAGAAGATGGAAGTTCCTAAAAGGAATAATTAACCTCAAGTTGGAAAGCCTTGCGCTAGAGCAAATAACCCCTGCAAGCAGCCTTGGAATCTACTGGCAGAGCTCATTTACTTCTAAGAAAAAAATGGGCCTTTGAATTCTTTATTTTCACAGACTTTGGCCTGAAGTTTGGACACAGACCTCAGCTTTTCAAAGAACACAGTCACTGCTTTGATGCTTTTTTAACCCTGGACAAGAGACCATCAAAAATACACCTACGTAAGTAAATACAGATTAATCACAAGCAGGTACTGTCTTTGGTTTTTAATCCTCTCTGATGGCACCCCTCTGGTTTTCCAAACAAGATCCCATCACTCCACTTCCATGTTTAAAAAAAACTTCTGCCTACAAGAGAAGTGAAATGCAACATCCGTCAGGTCTCATAGCTGTATAATATTTCAAATCCTTTGTGAAGGAGGAGGGGAATAAAAATAAACACGTAAATGACAACATTTACCAGGATCTCTCTTAGAGGGGATGGGCACTCGGGGACTGAAGGGATGTAGAAAACCGTGCAGTAATGATTGGTGAAAGAATTGCTCTCCGACATGTATGCAAAAGGACAGAGAGAGAACCACAATAATGACAACAAATAGCAACCTTCCTTGAAATGAACCCCTTCCTCCCATGGAACCAGCAGTGGAGCCGTGGCATGGAACTGCAGACACAGCCGACGAAGCAGCCCTGTTCCCTGCCCAAGCCAGAAAAAAATGCAACTGCCCCCAATTCCAGCCCAGGCTCTGGGAGAACCAAGAGAACACGGGGCTCCCGGACACAGCGGAGGCCTCTGTCTGCCACTCCAACACAGGGTCTGCTGAAGGTGAGAGAAAGTCTGGGGAAGAGCCCCTAAATAAGATGTCATGTGGCTCTGTTAAAGATCCAGTCTTTCTAGGTAGAGAGCAAGCCAGAGAATTCTAGGGCAGTTCAGATAAGCGGAGAAATCAACAAATAGTGCATGGGTAGATGAGGAGAAAAAAAGATAGAGTGATCCCTGAAATGTCAGGAACAGAAAACAACACAAATATTTAATGTGTGATATATGCCCACGTAACTGATGTTGCTCTGATGTTGAATTGTAGCCTGAGGTTCAAAATGAAGTCACTGTGCTGGATGCTGTTAATTTCTCTACTCCCCACATGCACTCTCCACCCTTCATTTACTGGAGAGAAAAGGTAGTATCTTTGGAATAATGAAATTAATTTGCAAAATATCTGGAAATAAAATTGAGAGGTCTTGGTTAATTTGAAGGGGATAAGTGAGGAAAAAGGATCCTGGAGAATTGCTAAGGTTTCTAAATTCAGTAATTAAGTAGATTGTGGTTTCACAAAATGAGAGAATAATTGAGAAGAATTAATTCAGCAGGAAAGAAGGAGAATTTCATTTTAGACACACAGAGTTTGTGAAGCTTCAAACTTTCCTAGTGGCAACGCCAAAGAGACAGACACAGAGATAAGGAGGATACACACCCAAGAGGACTGCAGCAAGGGTCCCAAATGTGGGGATTATGGCCAGAGAACAGAAACAGTGGGAGTCGCGGCTAAGACACCCCAGTGCAGTGCAGAGAAGAGTGGGAGCTGAAGACACAGCCTGGGGGTACCAACAAAAACATAACATGTGGTCAGCAGAAGAGAAGCCTGTGGTTGCCGGGAGGCACTGTGGGAGACTGAGCGCTGTTCCAGAAATAAGAAAATAAAGCGCTTCAGAAGTGGAGAAGTTATAACAGTATCAAACGCAGCAGAGAGTGAGGCGGCGGGGGTTGGGGGGTGGTGGGCAGCAGCTGGGAGAACGTACATTGGATTGAGAAATTGGGTCACTGTTGACCTAGCAAGAGCAATTTCAGTACTCTGATGGGCGCTAGAAGCCTAACCATGGTGCACTGAAGAGGAAATAAGTACAAATAACTCCATTTTTCCTGAAATTATATGTCTGTGTATATACTTTTTCAGCCTATCTGTAGTTTCTTTCTCCAAGTCTTTACCAGGAGCAGGGTCCACCTCAAGAAACCATTCTTTCTGCCTTTCCATACAAAGTAACTCTTCATTCGTTACATTTTATCAGAAGCTTGCAGCAGCTCAGCCATATCTTCACATTCTACTTTTAATTCTAGTTCTCTTGCTGAGTCCATCACTGTTTCCGTTACTTCCTCCACTGAAGAACCGAACCCCTCAGAGTCATCCATGAGGATTGGAATCAATTTCTGTTAATGTTAATATCTTGACCTCTTCCTATGAATCATGAATGTTCTCAATAGCATCTACGATGGTGACTCATTTCCAGAAGTTTTTAAATTTACTTTGCCCTGATCCATCAGAGGAATCACTGTCTATGGCAGCTATAGCTTTAAAATATACATTTCTTAAATAATAAGGCTTCCAAGTCAAAATTATTCCTTGACACTGGACTGTAGAATGAACGCTGTGTTAGCAGGCATGGTCATTGAACATCTTCATCAGAGCTTTTAGGTGATCAGGTACATTGTCAATGAATAGTGAAATTTTTAAAGTAATTTATTTACTTAGTTACTTGTTTATTTTTGAGCAGTAGGTCTCAACAGCGGGCTTAAAATATTCAGTGAACCATGTTGTAAGCAGCTGTGCTGTCTTCCAGGCTTTGTTGTTCCATTTCTAGAGCACAGGCAGAGTAGATTTAGCAAAATTCTTAAGGGCCCTCGCATTTTCAGAATGGTAAGTGAGCACTGGCTCCAACTTAAAGTCATCAGCTGCACTGGCCCCTAACAAGAGAGTCAGTTTTCCTTTGAAGCTTTGAAGCCAGGCACTGACTTCTCCCCTCTAGCCAAGAAAGTCCTAGATGGCATCTTCTTCCAACATAAGACTGTTTCTGATTCACTGAAAACCTGTCGTTTACTGTAGCCACCAACTTGGCTAATGGTTTGGCACAAGAGGCCCAGTTTTCAACCTATCCTGGATTTCGAAATGCCTTCCTCACTAAGCTTAATCATTTCTAGCTTTTTACATATGAGGTCTGTCCAGGAAAAGTCCACCCATTGTTAATATAACCAGAGCAGTTTGTGCGACATTGATGTAACCTGGCAGCCATGGAGAGTGGACTGGACTGCACATGGATGAACAATGGCAACTTCACTGTACTAGTCAGTGCGGGCAGTAGACACTATTGAATGAGCATGTGTGCTGTGTGGCCATCACATTCAAAATGACTGAGCAAACAGAACAATGAGTCTCCATCAAATTTTGTGTTAAGTTAGAACATTCCTCTGCAGAAGCTATTTGGATGACTCAGAAGGCCTCAGCTGTGGGCAACTGGTGATGGCAGCTTCATCACAACAACGTGCCCTCTCATGCATCACATCTCAGACAAAGATGTTTGCACAAAACATCAAATCACTCAGGTGACTCAGCCCTCTACAGCCCAGATTTGGTATCCTGCGACTTCTGGCTTTTCCCAAGACTAAAATCACCTTTGAAAGGGAAGAGATTTCAGATCATTGATGTGATTCAGGAAAATACAATGGGGCAGCTGATGGAGACTGGGAGAACTGTGTGAGGTCCCAAGGTGCCTACTTTGAAAGGGATTGAGGTATCGTTGTCCTATGTACAATGTTTCTTGTATCTTGTATCTTCTTCAATAAATGGGTCTATCTTTCATATTACATGGCTGGATACCTTCTGGACAGACCTCGTAAAGTGAGAGATGAGACTCTTGCTTTCACTTGAACACTTAGAGGCCACTGTAGGGTTATTAATTAGCCCAATTTCAATACTGTTGTGTCTCAGGGAATAGGGAGGCCCGAGAAGAGGGAGAGCCATGTAGGGACAGCTAGTCAGTGGAGCAGCCAAAACATACTTATCAATATAAGCTCACTGCTTACATGGACGTGGTTTGTGGCACCCCAAACAGTTACAAAAGTAACATCAAAGATCACTGATTGCAGAGGACCATAACAAACGTGTGTAGTAATAATGAAAAAGTTTGAAATATCGTGACTATTACCAAAAAGCGACACAGTGACCCAAAGTAAGCAAATGCTGTTGAGAAAATGATGATAATAGATTTGCTCAATGCAGGGTTTGCCACAAAGCTCCAATTTTTTTAAAAATAGAAAAGAAAAGGAAGAAAGAAATACGTGAGAAGTGCAATAAAAACAAGGTATGCCAGTCTGATGCTGTATTTCTTATATTAAACAATATCTTCAAATTAATATATTGTTTTTTCCTGAAATGCTTATATAAAATTGATGCTCTAAAAAGATGTTCCATGTCCCACACACAAGCCCTTACCCACCCACCAGTTTCCATATATGTAACCTTAAACCAGTCTCAGACATTATCTGGAGACATGGCTTTTGGCTATAGGAATTAAGGAGTTTAAAAGAGGAAGCTATGTGATGTGACTTATTTTTAGGAATATAACTTTGGATCCATGATGGAAAATAAGACACTGTCAGATTCAAAGTTTTAGATTTGCATGTTTTCCTTAAAAGCAATATTACATTAGTTTCTGTTTAAATTTTTGGTATATTTGTTCCTCCTTTCCTACTATTGTTTTTGATCTGTTATATACTGGCCATGTTATAATGAGTCTCTTATTATAAACCACCTCTAATCTATTTTGAAATAAACATAAAATTAGCAAAAATAAATCATAACAGACTAACAAATAATCAACAGAATAATATTCTGTAATTAGTAGTAATGGTTGCACAACTTTGTGAACACATTAAAAACCACTAAATACTACACTTTAAATGGGTAAATTATATGGCCTACGAGTCATAAAATTATATGACAATGAAAAATTTTTTAAAAGAGCATAGCAAAAGCACTATGCACATGGTCAAAATATGCTTTGTAACTAACCAACTGATTTCACTGTAACCCACCCATGGTACATATGATAATTCCCAGTGATTCTGCTATTCTAGATAACAGGAGGTTATTACACTTTAAAAGCCTTATTTTATATGCCATAATGATTTTTTTGAAATATATCGTTCAAATTGAGTAACCTAATGATACAAATTTTTTTTTTTTTAAGATTTTACCCATTTTTTCAGAGAGAGGGAAAGGGAGGGAGACAGAGAGGGAGAGAAACAGCAATGTATGGTTGCCTCTCACATGGCCCTCGCCTGCAACCCAGGCATGTGCCCCGACAGGGAATTGAACCGGGACCCCCCGGCTCCCAACCCACACTCAATCCACTGAGCTACACCAGCGAGGACTAATGATACAAATTTTTAAAGGAATACAATGAGGTATAAAGTATCTAATGCATGACTGCAAAACTTCACAGAAGATGGGTAATTTAAAATACATATAAAGTATCAACAGAGATTTCCCAAGACAGAAAAGCCAAACTTTCATAAAAACAGAAGTTTGTCTTAAAGAAAAATAACTACAAAAAAAGAGACAACAAAACTACACGGAGAATTTATATTCTGTTAATGAGGTGTAATTCACCACACGTGCACCAACTGTTCACAAACCACCCAATGAAACCCACGGATGAACAAAGTCCCAGACAGTAAGACCCAAAATGTGAGAAGCCAATATTTTTTTTAGTGTAGTTCATTACTTTAGCTTGAAGACCTCAGAATTTCTATATAATACATCTGTTTTCATTTTCAAAGAGAGCATCTTTTCTATTTTCTTTATTGGGAAGGATCTTATCAAATACTGTTCTATTTCTAAGTCTGCTAAGTGGAATTATAAAGTACCTTTATAACAAGAAATTGGTATTTTTTATTTTAATCCTCATATTTTTATTTTGGCAAAAAGTAAGTATTACGTTCCTTTTTCAGGTAGAAAAATTGAGGTGGTATATCTACTTTCTAAATTCTTCATACCTCTACCTTTTATTTGTTTTTCTTCATTAAAGGCTAATAAGTGGAGCCCTGACCAGTATGGCTCAGCCGGTTGGGCACTGTCCCACAAAGCAAAAGGTCACCAGTTTGATTCCCAGTCAGGGCACATGCCTGGGTTGCCGGTTCTATCCCCGGTCAAGGTGCATATGGAATGCAACCGATAGATGTTTCTCGCATGGATATTTCTCTCCCTTTCTCCATCCCTTCACCTCTCTCTGAATATGAATGGATAAAATATTTTTTAAAAGGTTAATAAGTAGAAAATTCCATCTTAGATATACTTTCTTCTCAGAAGGAAAATCAGCTTAAAGTCTGACTACATATGGCACAGTTAAATTTTAACCTAAAAATTTTATTTGAGTTCAACAAACAGTACTAGCACAACTGGACACATCTTTTACAAAAATAACTCAAAACAAATACTCTGGTTTCTCTTCAGATCGTGTAAATCTTTTGTCTTTTACAAAAAAATAACTCAAATGGATCACAGACTTAAACGTAAAATGTAAAGTTTTAAAACTTTTAGAAAAACACTTTAGAAATATGATGAACAAGTTCTGGGAACCTAACATATAGTGACTACAGACAATATTGTCTTACTTGAAAGTTACTAAGAAAGTAGATCTTAAATGTCACCACTAACAAAAATGGTTAATTATGTGAGGTGATAGAGGTGTAAACCAGCCCTATTGTAGTAATCATTTCTTAATATATATGTGAACCAAATCATTATATTATACTCTTAAACTTAAACAATGTTATATGCCAATTATATCTCAATAAAGCTTAAAAAAAAACTTTTACACCACAAAAAAAAAAATTCAAAATGGACCATAGACCTAAATGTAAGAGTTGAAACTATAAAACTCTTAAAAGAACATATTGGAGTAAAGTTGTGACTTTGAGTCAGGTAATGAATTCTTAGATACAACAAAAGTACCTAAGATACACACACACAAAAAAGATACATTGGACTGACTTCATTGAAAGGAAAAACCTTTGTGCTGCAAATGATACCATCAAGGAAGTGAAAACACAATTCAAAGAATGGTAGAAAATATTTGCAAATCATATTTCTATTAAGAGATTTACTCACATATGCAGAATATATAAGGAACTCTTATAACTAAACAATAAAAAGATAACTCAATTTTTAAAAGGGCAAAGAATTCAAATGAACATTTCTCCAAAGAAGGTATGCCATGTTCTCTTCATGTGCTTATTGGAGATATATATTTATTTCCATTAGGAAAATGTTCATTAAAATCACAATGAAATAGCACAACATAGTTATCAGATTAGCTAAATTAAAAAAATAAAGTGATAAAACCAATTCTGGCAAAGACTCAGAGAATATAGAGAAATTGAATTACTGATACTTTCCTTGTAGAAATGTAAAATGCCACAGGCACTCTGGAAAAAAGCATGGTACTTTCTCATAAAACTAAACATGCATTTCTCATGTGACCTAGCAACTACATTCAAAAGAATATTTCCAGACACGTGACCACTGTTTTTATATATCTGTTGTTACCGTGGTTGTGGTGTGCACGTCACTGACTGTGACCCTCAGAACTCTAGAGGTGACGGCCAGTACAGGCGTCTGTGACTGCACAGGGGCAACTGTCACAGTGTGTGTCCGCTGAGGCTGGGGGTTGAGATTGTTGAGATCAGATCACAGACTCTAAGGCCTCGCTCGTTACCATAAAAACAAATAATGTAATACTAGACTGAATGATTATAAAGTCCTAACCTCTTTAACTGGAAAGTCAAATGCTTTGTAGTAAATTAAAACTGAGGGTAAAATCTGTTACCTCAGATTCTACATGAAGAATATCAGTGAAATGGAAACCCATTTATAGAATATTTAAAATGATTATATATCCATGAGAAAAATATCATAATTGGTTTTATTTCTCCCTGGACAGTTGCCTAAGTCACAGGAACATATTGAATGCCTTGGCAGGGACTATTGGTTATCCATCAAAATCTGATCTTCCCCTCTTCCGTAGTAATGGCCATCCAGGAAGTCTACATTTCCCAGCCTCCACTGCAGCCAAGTGTGGCCATGTGACTAAATTTTGACTAGTGGGATGGAAATGTGTCACATAGCAGTCTCTTGGCACCTTCCTTAAAAGACTACTCTAATCTCTAAGGGTTTTTGTTTTTCCTTTCTCCTAGCCTTAGATCCTAGGTTCTGAATATCCACATCTTCTAGGTTGGTAGGAAAGGAAATAAAGGAAAAACAGTGGTAGAGCTAGGGGAAAAAATTAATTTAATTAAACACAGCAAATCCCACTACCAGCAATAATAACAGCTACTCTTTTATTGAGTGGCTAAATGGCCCTAGCATTGTGCTAAATTATCTATTTTTATCTTCATAACAACCCTGTAAGGTAAGTATTATTCTCCATTTTTAACAATGAAGAAGCTGAGGCTCAGAGAAGATAAGGGTCTGAAATCTGAGGAGACATAACCATTAATCTCCCTTTCTGCCAGACTCCCTCCTTCCTCTGCTCTCTGTCTTAGCGGGTCTCAGAAAGTCTCTAGGCTGAGACACCCCTGAAAGTCCATTTGTGTTTTTTCCATCCTCTGTCACTGTGAGTCTCAGAATAAATTCCACTTATATAGAAAGAAAAGGACCTGCTTAAAATTCTACCCATGGAACTTGAAAAATGACATATAATCACAGTAATATACTCAGGTCACTCAGGTAGCAAGTGGCAGAGGGAAGATTTGAAGTCAGGTTTTTATGGCTTCAAAGCTTGACCTATATATAATCTACTTCCCTATACTCCTGCTACTAATATGGACGCTGTCACTAAGAATGAGATCTAAAATTATACATTAATTTTAGATGTTTAAAAGTCTCCTATCAATGTCTCATACTCCAAACATTAAATTCGACTTCAATAATTTGTGAGGAATGGAACATGAAGGCCAGGAATAAAAAAGTTAAAAAAAATTTTTTTTAACTTATAAAGAATTATTACCGAATCTTTGGAAAAATTCCTTTACAACTTTTTAAGCATAGTGGAAGCCAAAAACTACCCTGGCAAAAATGAAGTAAAGAGGATTCTAAATATTCTTGGCTCTGAGTTATATTCCTTTTAAGTCTGAAAGAGCCAGACAAATATTTAGGCAGAGAAGAAAAATACATATACTTTTAGTTAAATGGAGAGTTAGAAGTAGGCCACATCTCATTTTTCTGTCCCAAAGTGCTTAATTTAGAGCCGGATTTTAAAAACAATCCTCCACAGGCCAGGTTTGGTCCTTCCAATTGGCACCTGGACATCAAACTCTTGTGACAATCTGGAGCAACTGAAAATAGCTTTGGGTATTCAAACTATCACGCAGGAAGAAAGGTCAAACTTGAATTAATGTATTTGAAGACTGGAAAAAGGTTTTATACAAGCCTTAAAAGAGAAGAGGAAAAATAAAGGGAAGAAAGAAAATTAAAGAGCTAACTCAACCTACATCCCCACAAGAAGTGAAGACAGCGCTTGCTCACAGTTATTTTCACCCGTCTTCTATCCTAAAGCACCTCGGTTCAGAGCCGTGTGCCATTTCTGTTCTAACTCCAAAGCCATTTCTTGCATTTTCTACTTATTCTCATCCAAGGAGCTTCACTGTCTAGCCACTTTCTGCAGAACAAAGTCCAAATTCCTTGGCCTGGCATTCAAAGTCCTTTCCAATTTAAATTCAATCTAGCTGTCCGCTTTATTTCCCAATATCCCCCTTCATGAGTTCTCCATTACAGCCAAACAGTTCTCCCCACTATTAAAAAAGCAGACATATTCCAGCCTACCCCTTTGGTAATGCCACCAACAACCCTCCTAACCTTCTCCACCTAGCGAAATCCTTCCCACCTCCAGGGACTAGCTCAAGTTCCAGCCCTACACCTCCCCCAACTACCACAGGATGCATTACAAAATAGCTCCCCTTCCAAAATCCTGTATCAGTCATGTAATATTCTAAAGTATTCATTTGAGACTCATCATAAGTGCACTCATACTAATATTTATTTATCTTATTTCTATGTCTTAACCCCTCAAATAGATCTCAAGTTCCCTGAAGGAAAGGACCTCAGTCTTCTTCACCCCTATAGTTTACATAACATCTAACCAGGAACAAATTAACATTACACAAGCTTCAGCTAATAGGATTTCAAAGCACTCCTGCAAGGATGCTAAGCAAATTGCTATTTATAAGCCAAAGGGAGGAATATACCTCATCAGAAAATTTCAATATTTCTTTGTTTCCACATTGTATAGTATAACACAATAGTTTCTTTAATCCCTTTAATCAAAATAAAACTAAGGAAGCCCTGATGTGTTATCAAGCCAGGAAAGTGTAACTACTGAAGACAAAGCTATGGCGCCTGGTGAAAAAAGCAGCAATAAGTTTAATCACAGCAAGTAGGTTTCTGTGCTTGACTCCACATGAAACATGACTGTGCTGCACCCTGCAGTTTATGAAAGAAAAGAATTATAAGAAAACCTAGTCAAAGACTAATCAATGTTTGGGCAGGAAATAATTTTCCTATTGTTCTAAAAATACTAATCAATTTTTCTCTCACTGTTGTCATTGCACACTAAGAATGCACTTCAGTTGTACTTGAAATTAACATTTCATATTTGGAAATAGAGTTCTGCATTCATTTTCCTTATCCTAGAATCAGAAAAAATGACATGAGGGTCTATAAAACCACATTGCTCTGTAATCTGATCTCTGATCCTCTGAAAATAATCTCTATAAAGACAGTTAACCATGTTCATTGAGCCTTAATAAGCAACCCTCCCAAGTTCCCTTTTAAGAAGCAAGCTACCAGGAGAAAAAAAAACAGATAAAGTCTTGGACACTGGGAGTCACAGGCTGACCCACAATATGTAGATCCAAATTTCCAAGACCAGATTGCCAAGTTCCATTTCTGCCCGAGTCCATGCTGGGACAATTCCAGGTTCAAATACCTAGTAGCAAATGGTCATACCAGGTCCTTGTATGGATTCCAGAACACTTGGGTAGATCTTAG
>PVJI01007417.1:0-77923 GCA_004026765.1 Micronycteris hirsuta
GAAATTTTTACTCTGCAGAAAGGAAAAGTAACCTGGTTTCTAATTGAGGAGATTCATGAATGTAATGGCAATATTAAAATGACGGTTTCTTAACTTTTTACGTCTTCCTTGGAAAAGAACATAAAGAAGAGTAATCTGTATAATTAAAATATAGTAAAAGCAGGGCCAGCTGTCTATTGTTAAAAATAAATTAAAGAATACTTAGAATATTTAAGCATATGCAAATTTAAAAGGCAGGGTAATCATAGGAGGAAAAGCACAATGAATTGACTTAATCAAATTGCTTTGAAAGAGATAGTCCAATCCTGAAGTAAAGGGTATGTCACTGATTCTATGGAAGGTAGAAAATAAAAGAAATTATCCTATTTTCTTCTGGCAAAGTGATAATTGAATAAAATTCACGAAGAAATGAGTATTTAAACTATAGTGAAAAACTTTTTAAATGTTGTATGGGATTATTTAAATGTATATCCATTTTGTAACTTAATTATATAGCATTAGGTTTTTAAACTTTATACTCCATTAGGAGGGCATAATTTGGCTCAGGATGCAGTTGATACATTAATTGAATTAAATTATAATGGCATTATTATAATGGCATTATTATAATGGTTACAACTTAATGACTATTTGAATCACTTCTTTAATTTTTTTCATCACTTAAGTCTTAGCTAAGTTATTTAAAATATTTTAATTTCTGGTATGGCTCAGTGGATTGAGCGCCAGCCTGCAAACCAGAAAGTCATGAGTTTGATTCCCAGTCAGGGCACATGACCCTGGGTTGCCAGCCAGGTCCCCGTTGGGGGTGTGTGACAGACAACTGATCGATGTATCTCTCATACAGTGATATTTATCTCCCTCTCTTTCTCCCTCTCTTCTCCCTCCCTAAAAATAAATAAATAAAATCTTTAAAAAAATAAAATGTTTTGATTTCTTAGATTTATTTCATAATTGTTTTCAATAGAACAAGCGTTTTCTTTGATTTTAGCTATCTCATACCTTAAACAGTGACTATATATTTGAATTTGGCTAGTGTTCAAGCAGAGCAAAATATACATATTCAAATATTTCAACAAGTACTGCCTGTGAAAAGCAAATCTGTTAATGTTTTTTAAACCCTAGTTTCTCAGCATCTGGGATCTTCCTTAGGTTTGAGGAGGATGCCTCCCCCCAAAAATTCTTTATAGGTTCTTAGTCCTCCCTCTTTCCCTTTCTTCCTTCTTTCCTTCCTCCTTCTCTCCCTTCCTTCCATTTTTAATAGTATGCACATTTAAAGCTTCTAACTAAATTAAAGAACAATCACTGAAATCTTCAGATGATGGGAAAGATGTTCTATGAGGCAAAAACAGCTTTATCCTTAATTTCATAATTAAAGCAAATGGATTGATTCTGTTTCTTACATTGTATATTTCTAGAAGACATTATTAGTTTTCCATTAATGTATTTCCTTTCTCGGTAAGAGAACTCGAGGGACTTCTGTTCTAACATGGTTTTAAAAGGCTTGTAAATAATTTTAAGAGAAACATTTTTGAGACATGTTCCTGCATATGGTTGGGACATACCATATTTTCTGGACTGTAAGACACCCTTGCCCCCCACAAATTTGGGGAGGAAAATGGGGGTGTATCTTATAGTGTGAATGTAGCTTACCTGGCTGTTTACATCTACATTGGTGAAATATTATGTTATTTATGTTATTAAATATTTTACCACATTTTTTCCTTCCAAAATTTTCTCCCTATTCTCCTCCTCTAAAACTTAGGTGCATCTTATGGTGCGGTGTGCCTTATAGTCCAAAAAATATGGTAACTGTTAGTAAAAACTGTGCCAGTCAAGCTTTTCAGTGGCTATACTCTTCCAACTTTTGAACCACAATATGGACTCATAAATGCTCAAGGAGTAGAGTTCGTATAGAACTTTTAAAAAACCAACCAAATCACTCTAATATTTTCTCATAATACAGTATTCTAATTATAGTTTCTCATTTTATTAACATATAGTTTACATGTAATAGAACTTATCCTTTTTAGCTATAGCTCTATGAGTTTGGTATGTGTGCATAGCCATGAAATTACCACTACAATCAAGATGTAGAATAATTTCATCCCCTTCCCAAATTCTTTTTATCCCTTTGTAGGGATAATTTTTCCTTTTCCCCATTTCCAGTCCCTGTCAATCATGGAACTGTTCTGCATTTCTAAAGTTTTGTCTTTTTCAGAATGCCATGTAAATACAGTTATAGAGTATGTAGCATTTTTGAGTCTTCTTTCATTAAATAAATGTTTTTGAGGCCAGTCTACTTTATTGCCTGTACTGGTACTCTGTTCCTCTCTATTTCAGTACAGTATTCCATGTTGTGGATTTCCAGTTTGTTTATGCACTCCAAATTGACGGACATCTGCATTGTTTCCAGTCTTTTATAATTATGAATAAGACCACTATACATATTTGTGTAAAAGTTTGTGTATGAACATTTTTTTTTCATTTCATTTGAGTAAATATTAGGGATTGATGTTGTTGGGTCATTGGGTACGTGTATTCTTAACTTTATAAGAAAATTCCAAAGCAGCTTCTAAAATTGCTGCACTATATATTTTTGTATTTCCACCAACAATGCATTACAATGCTTGCTACCTTGTCAGCTTTTGGCATTATCAGTTAATTCTTTTTCTTAATATAATTGATTCAAATGGGTATATAAGATATCTTTTTGTGTTTTTAATTTGTGTTTCCCATATGACTAACAATATTGTTCATATAATTTAAGTTTAAAGCCTAAATGAAAATATTTTGAACATGTCATTGATTTTCAATTTAGCTATTAATTTTTCTCTGCACTTTCCCTTCCACTTCTTCCCATTCAAGAAGATGAGTTTTGTGTTTTATTACTTCATGAAATGTGTTTGGATTGAAAGTAGAAGGCACTTTGAAAACTTACTGGCTTTCTTGCCCCAAAATTTGGTCTCTGGAGAACAACAGGTTTCGTGGATGAAAATTTCTTCTTACACTTTATACTATTTTCCCAGGACAGAGAAAAGGGAGTTATGTGGTATCCTGAAGAGTGAAAACTATACCACTTCCCCAGAATACAAAGAAGATGCTTAGCTGGAAAGGGGATTGTTTCTGGGATGTTTTTAGAGAGGTGGTTTCATAAGCACCAGGTTTCTCAATCTTGTTAAAGATCCCAGCTTCTCCGGTACAGCATAAAGCTGTTGAGCTGCTAGATCTGAAGGCACCAACGTTATTTTGGACCAGTAATTTTTAGCTGTACCCAGGTAACGTGTGTGTGGATGACTAAGGAAAAAAAGAGGCTCCTTCTCAAGGACTTGCTACTCTATGAGATTGCAGAATCTTGCCGAGACCTAGTGGGTAGGGGCACGGGTGTGCTCCATGAAAAAATCTAGTAGAACTTTCTAACAACAGTGTGAGCCACTCATGCATGGATTTTTTAAACATTATGCTTAGCGCTGGTTTATTTAGCATCATTTTAACTATGCATCCCACCCACTGTGTCAGATTTGAAACGGTCAGATATGTTTAAAAGAAGTGAGAATCAAAAGCTTTACGTACAGTTATGCCCCATTTAACAATGTGGATACAATTCTGAGAAAGGTGTTGTTAGGAGATACAGTCTCTGTGCAGACATCACAGAGTGCACTCCATACACACCCAGATGGTACAGCCTACTGCACACCTAGGCTACGTGGTAGAGCCTTCTGCTCTTAGGCTACAAGCCCATACAGCATGTTACTCTACAAAGCAAGAGATTGAAGCAAGCACAGGAGAAAACGATGCCATGAAGAGATCTGCAAGCCAGGAAGTAAGTCCTCACCAGAAACTGAACCCCGCCAGACCTTGATCTTGGACTTTCCTGCCTCCAGATCTGTGAGAAAAGAAAATTCTTCTGATTAAGCCTTCCAGTCTATGGTAGCTTGTTATGACAGTCTGAGCTGACTGATATGACTCCCGAAAATCAAGTGTTATTCCTTTCATATAGGAGTATATTAACTCTTAGCAGCAATTCCTTCCAAAGAATACAATAAAATGACTCTGGCCAGTCAGTGGGTAATTACAGTTTCTGAAAAGCCTAACATTCATGTCTTCTTAATTATGTTTTTCCATTTGACCTTTGCTTTGTTATTTTTCTTCTGTTGTGTTAGAAGATCTAAGGGTGCTAAGGCCTCCAGGTGTTCTCCTCCATCCTCTTTAGACAAAGTCCTGCGGGAAAGAGAGTGAGACATTGGGTAAAGTTTTTATTGGAAAGGGAATTGACAGATTCTGGAGTGATATAAATGATAGATAATGTCATGTTATCTATCATTCAGTCTTTGAAACAAAAATCTAAGTTCAGGAGGGAGTCAGGGGAGGGGAAGGAGAGGATGCAGACAACTGTAATTGAACAACAATAAAGTAATATTTAAAAAAATCTAAGTTCAGAAAATCTATTGGAAAAATGATAGTATAAATATAGGGTCAAATTCTATTGTGTGAAGAACTGGAAATAAAATAATATTTATTTAAGTTAAATAGAATTAAAACAAATCCAAAATCCTTCTACAAGAGTATAAATAAACCTTTAAAATACTGCTCTTATTTTTGTTAATATTTAGTCTTCAATTTATAATGTATTTTGGTATTTTTATGATATTTTAATAGTATAGTAATTGTTCTGCTTCTGCTAATCACTGCTATTAGCTTGTTTTCAAAGGCTGTAGGGAGATATATTAAGAATTAAATAGAGGAGAGTGAATAAGGACATATTCATATTTTCATGACATGTATTTATAACCTCTTTACTAAAGATAATTGAGACATTTAAGTATTTGTAGGTCTGATATAGTCATTATATTTTAGTTCTCAGGAATTTATTATCATTTGTTCTCTGGCATTTTTCACCCAAGATTCAATGTTTTTGACTAGTGAGATTTAAAGAACTTTAGGTAGGTATCAGTAAAATGAAAATTTATTTGCAATATTAGCTATAGACTTGGTGCATTTTATTGCCCTTGCAATCATATTTTTTATTACTCTGAGCAACGTAAGAGTCTTGTGTGTTATCTCTTCTGCAGTAGTTGTATGACCCGTGCTACAAAAAATCTGCTTCAACAGGTTAGTTTTTCTTCTACTTTAGAAACAAAAAGACAAACTGGTGTCATAATAAATTTGCTATTTGGCTATCAACATTCCTAGTACTGGATATTTTAGAGCATCATGAAATTTTCTTCATCAAATACATCATTTTATCTCTGTAGAATGTATATATTTATATGTTAGATGCCTAATTTCTTCATATACATCAGAATTGGGTTGTTTACTTAACCTCTCCAAATTTTAGATATTCTACTTGTAATAAAGGGCAAATAATAGTGCCTATCATGTAGGGTTTTTACAAGGATTCAACAATATGATGTATAGAGGTTTTATCACTTTGCACAATATGTAATATATGGCAAACTCAGTAAGTACACACTTGTTTGACTATTACTATCATTATTTTAATTTTAAGCACCCATATCTGGATGGCACTGACACAGTGTTCAAGTGGGCTAAGTCCTTGGGACACTTGTCCTTCAATTCCAACGTCTGGATCATCTTGGAGACTACCGTGTTCTGCTGACCACTTTTTCCTTGAATGTGAGTCACATTTTCCTATTCCATTTAATCTCCAGCAATTTTTTTTTATTGTACACTGGACATTGTGTGGTCCATTGAAGGAATCTAGATTAAGTTGTTGATTCTTAAATAGTATTGAGTTATATTCTGACAGATAATTAATTTATTGACAGATTTTTTGGTATTGTTAGACTTATTTTTATTTTTTTCTTCTAGTGGGTCTGTTTTGGTTTTGAGTGCGCCCCTTACCCCAGTACTCCAGAATTCCAGAATAGTTGTACCAGACAGATTTGTCAGCATAATTGTTGTTTAGGTGCAAAGACAGGTACGTTCCTAGTGTTTTCTACTCTGCCATCTTTGCAGACTCCTCACTATTTTATTGCTTTTTAAATCAAGAGGTTTATTTACCAAACACTATGCTTACAAGCCACTGAAATAATGAGTAAATCTGTATTTTCTTTCTGTGTTTTCCTTTTAAAATACTGTTGTCCTATTATCTACTTCCAAATTCACATTGAGATATGTATTTTCCAAATAATGCCTTGATGTCCAAATAAACTGATTCAATTACTTTATTGATTATAAAGGAGCTTTCTAATCCTACAGAGTTTGAAGAATTCATATATATGCAAATTTCAAGGGTGATTCTAGAAAGACACTCCAAAAAAGTGGACATTTATTACCTCATTTTACTTGCAAATTAGCCAAGAGTTTTAGAGTTGTAATTTCATTCAGCATAGGTTTTAATATAGGAAGAATGTTAAATATGACCTGTATGAGTGGCACTTGTTTCTCAGTAAAGTGTGAAGTGCCTGATATTCTTATTTTTCTTTTTCCTATTTAAAGTTTTGGCTTTATTGAACATACAAAATTGTTCCTTATAGTGATCTGATATGCTAATACATTGTGAAAGAATTCCACCTATCTAGTTAATTAACATATGCATCATCTCACATATTTACTTTTTGTCAGTGGAAATATTTAAGTTCTATTTCCTTATTAAATTACATTGTATAATACAATGTTATCAATTATAGTCACCAGGTTATACATTTGATCCTCAGACCTTATTCATCTTACAGCTGAAAGCTTTACCAACCTCTCCCTACCCCTCTATTTTCTTACTTTTGATGCCTTCTAATAACCATTAGCAACATATTACGGCATGTTGAATAGTCAGACAATGCTGCCTGAGGTTGATGTTTGTTTGCATATTTTGAATAAAGGTGATTATTTTATGTGCATATTTTGAATAAAGGTGATTATTTTATTATTTTTAGGTAAGTTTTTTCTAGTAGCATTTACTCTTTACCTGTGATATACTGTAAATTAAATAAAAATTTGGACATAAATTTATGTAACATTTGTTTGACATCATTATTATTATCCTTAAATTAGACAACTCCCCAAAATTCATTGGATTTTTTCATATTACCAAATTTTGTTATCTTCTAATTTGGGGATAGCAATTTTCTTTGGATCAGAGAAAGTATTCTATTGTTAATATTTGGAATCAACCTAAAACAATCGATAGGCTTTAATATTGATTCCAGGAAATATCTCCCAATACAAAATACTATTATGAAGTGATTTTTTAAAAAAAATGCTGTTTCTTCTGTTGAGTTACTACTGTTTTAAAAATTAGTACTGATCATGATTTTCTAGCATAGTCAAGGCTGAGTTTTCCAGTACTTAAATGTAGAGATATGATATTTTTTACCTGGACTCAAAAATAGAAAGAAATGCTAGTAAAAGAAACTTATAGCTCAGAAAATAATTAGAATATCTAAAAAAATTACATATGGCCCATGTGAGCACATTCACATATAATCTACTTTTGGATGTTAGTGTAAATATATTGTTTCCATTTTTTTTAAATTTAGGAATTCTTTCAAATTTATTTGGTTTTGTCTACTATTACTACAAAGTTGTGTGTGTCTGTCACTATTACTGATTATATTATTTCAAGCATTTATTAAACAATAAGATAGTGATATTTTGATAAAGCAAAGGGTATTAAAGTTATTTATGTCTCTTCACTCTTTGCCAGTTAGACAACTTTGTTACAGGACTTAATCTCAAAGTTATTCTATTTGCTAGAATAATATTGAGCATGGGTAAGAGTGCTAAATCCATGAAACTGTGGTTGAGACTTACATAACATAAGCTCATGGAATTTTAGAACTAAGACATGTGAAATTCAATCCCTTTAATTTAAATAAAATATTCTGAGGCTTACAGAGCTGGAGGGAATTGTTCACTTATGTTCAAGCTTAGACAGTTATCAAGGTTTAAGCTGATTCTCAGAGAAGAACAGCATGTAATGCCATTGCACACACACATACACACACACAATTCTGAGCCATGGGAGTCTGAGCACATGACAATGAATATGATGTTTTTATTGCTTCCAATGCAGACAGCTATAGGTAAAGGTAACACGTAGAAAGAGGCATGGAATGTAAACCAGAGAATTTATGTAATTACAGAACACACAATGAACGGTGTAAGCTGATGTAGTGTGGACAAATACCATTTGATTCCCCCTTCCCTTTGAGATCTAGATGCAATTACCTTCATATACTCTCCCATCCCTTAATTGTCATGGGGAAGCCTAGAGTTCATACCAAATTTTCTTTAGCTGAATTTCATATAATTTTCCTTGACTCTGTACTCTGGATTCCCTTTGAATTAGTTGGGTTGTGGGTTGTCAAGCCATCTCAGTGTGCTGTCTCTGTGTATTGTTGTTTCTACAATATTCACATTCCCACGAACACATGTGCACATACGCAAGCCCACTGAGTATAAATTTAATACTTACTCCTTGAGTTTCTGCCATGATCCTCTTAATTTGGCTGATGGAATTCCTTCCTTAAGTAGTGTTTTTTGTTTTTGTTTATTTTTTTAATAGGAAGAAATGCTCATAGTTGCTATACTTCTAAGAATTTTTATTACCACTATATTTAAATAAAATATTTGTTGGAAACTTGCATTTCCTTAGCACTATGGTTATTCTTCATGTCATCTGCAATGCCCTTGGGTTTCAGATGGTTCCTCAAACACAGTGACGCCCCTCAAGGAGGCACCACTCAGTTTGACTTTTCATTCCCTTTCTTCTATTCTAGAGGGAGCTTCTACTTTCTAAAAGAAAAAGGAAATGTGCATAATAGGTTGTGTTGGTGCCTCTTTTAAGAGCTCACAGTTAGGGAAGTGAAGTTCATCGGGAACTCACAGAATACCTCTCTTTCCACCTCCTGCCTATCTCAGCTATTTTCTCATTTGTTTTCTGTGCAGCGGTATTTCTATTTACTGTTGGAGATAATGAGCTCTGGGCATTTATGGCCCTTCTCTGTTTTATATTTTGCTGTCCTTAAGCAGTAAATTCCCAATATATCAAATACCATCATTTTAGTGTTATTAATTTTTACTGTGGGGATTCTTCCATTGAAATTTCAATCTGCTTTCCTAAGGATACTCTTTATATGATGCTTCAAGGAATTATGCTACTTATTCCCTATACCTTTTCCCTGAATCTTCCCCATGTCCTTCCCCACTGATAACCCTCCATGTGATCTCCATTTCTGTGATTTTTTTCCTGTTCTAGTTGTTTGCTTAGTTTGTTTATGGGTTTTTTTTTTTGTTTTTTTTTTTAGGTTCAGTTGCTGATAGTTGTAAGTTTGTTGTCATTTTATTGTTCATCGTTTTGATCTTCTTCTTTTTCTTAGATAAGCTTCTTTAACATTTCACATAAGGGGTTGGTGATAATGAACTCCTTTAACTTTGCCTTATCTGGGAAGCACTTTATCTGCCCTTCCATTCTAAATGATAGCTTTGCTGAATAGAGTAAACTAGGTCATAGGTCCTTGCTTTTCATGACTTTGAATACTTCTTTCCAGCCCCTTCTTGCCTGTGAGGTTTCTTTTGAGAAATCAGCTGAGAGTCTTATAGGAACTCCTTTGTAAGTAACTCTTTGCTTTTCTCTTGCTGCTTTTAAGATTCTCTCCTTATCGTTAATCTTTGGCACTTTAATTATGATTTTTTGCTGTGTTCCTCTTTGTGTTCAACTTGTTTGGGACTCTATGAGCTTCCTGGACTTGAATGTCTATTTAATTCATCAATTTGGGGAAGTTTTCTTACCTTATTTTTTCAAATAAGTTTTCAATTTCTTGCCTTCTCCTTCTGGCATCCATATAATTCAGATGTTAGAATGTTTAAAGTTGTCCCATATGTTCCTAATCCTCTCCTCATTAGTTTGAATTCTTGTTTCTTCATTCTATTCTGGTTGAATGTTTATTTCTTCCTTTTGTTCCAAATCATTGATTTGAGCTCTGGTTTCCTTCCCTTCACTGTTGGTTCCTTGTATATTTTTTCTTTATTTCGCTTTGTATAGCTTTTTAAAAAAATTTACTTTTAGACAGAAAGGAAGGGAGGAAGAAAGAGAGGGAAAGAAACATCAATGTGTGGTTGCCTCTCATGTGGCCCCCACTGGGGACCTGGACTGCAACACAGGCATGTGCCCTGACTGGAAATCAAACCAGTGACCCTTTGGTTCACAGCCCGCACTCAATCCACTGAGCTACAGCAGCCAGGGCCACTTTGTATAGCTTTTACTTCTTCCTTTATTTTGCAGCTATACTCAATTATTTCTGTGAGCATCCTGATTACCAGTGTTTTCAACTCTGCATCTGATCATTTGACTATCTTCTTGTCACTTAGTTCTTGTTCAGGAGTTTTAATCTGTTTTTTCATTTGGGCCATATTTCTTTGTCACAGCACACCTGTTACATTGTAAAGGGTGAAGTCTTAGGTATTTTCCAAGTCAGGGCAACTCACTGTTGTGGTTCTGTATGTGGCAGAGGGGTCAGAGAGGGGACAATGACATTTGCTTGGCTCTCCCCACACTTTCAGTCACCTCCCCCACTTCCCACAAATGAATTACACCCTCATTGTTGCTGCCCTGGTGCTGATTCCAAGGTAGGTGGGCTTGTGTGCATTCTAGGACTCTGTGGGCTCCTCCAACAGACTCCCCTGTGACACTGACAGTTTCTCCTGCCACCACAACCCCAAGATTTTTGCAGCCAGAGGTTTTGAGGCTTTATTTCCTTGTCACTGGAACCCTGGGGTGCAGTCTGTCTTGATCCCCAGTTCTTTCTTCAGGTTTATACACAAGTGGATGTGGTACCACCTGGTCCACCAGCCGTTGCCTTGCCGTGTGTCCTCTCTGCCCCAGCTGCCCATCTCCATCCCTCCTACCACTCTGGATGAATGTTTCTTTAACTCTTTGGTTATTGGACTTCCATACAGTTCAATTTTCTGCCAGTTCTGGCTTTTTTTTTTTTTAGTTGGTTGTTATCCTTCTTTTGGTTGTGTGAGGAAGTAAAGTGTATGTACCTATGCCTCCATCTTGGCTGGAAGCCTATTTTTTATCATTAATGTCACAGTAAATTTGAAACAGAAACAAAAAAATGAAACATCATAGTTTAAAGTAGCCAGATTGTTTAGACAATCACAGCCATAACAACTAAATTTTGTGTGCTTAATATTTATCAGATAATATGTTTAGTGATTTGCCTACATTCTATCCTTTAATCTTCACAAAACTATGTAATTTGCAAGTATTAATGTTTCTTTGACTTATATGCAGACCAAAGATTAAAAGGTTGGGACCTTGCCTAAGGTGAACAAATATTAATGGGGAGTCATCATTTGACTTTAAGACTCTATGATTTATACTCCCCCCAAAAAACCTGGGGAGTATTTTAGGGGAGAATATGCAAAAATTTATATTGTCAACAAAAGAATTAAAATTCTTTTTCAAAACTAGCACTTCTTAGGCCTGAATGTTTGCCTCAGCTAGAGAGTAGGTTAGAAAACCCAAAAGTCCATCTGAGAAACTTGGAATGGCTCATGGGGCTTTAGGAAGAGGTGTTGAATGTGGCTGGGTTAGACTGAGAGGATTTTTTTTCCATCGCCAAGACCAAGGGCAGGTTTTTCTTGGGACTGACCTATGGGAAGGAACAAGTTTGTGACACTAATGAAATTTGGTAAAATATAGGGCCAGATGGAGATCAGCTTGTGCAGTGGAGTTCTGAGAAAACTTGGAGAAGAAAATGAGCACATCCTAAAAACTCATAAGCAAGCTCCCAAAGGAATGATGCATCTGTGTTTAGGTGGTGCTAATGGTTAGGCAGCCCAGGCTTTTGCCTCATTCTGCATTCTATACCCTCAATATTTAATATTTGTGCTAATCATTCTTTTAAGTTCATTAAACTTATAAACCTAATTTTATAGAATTTTTCTGTAAATCAGATATTTACAAATTGCTAATTTGTGAGTGCTATGAAAATATACCACATATTATTAATCTACTAAACCAATTACCTGGACAAATTCATGCAAATGAATGGATTCAGCCACGTGTTCTGTAACTAATAGTAAAAAAGTAATTAATTTTTGCCTCTGCAAATGCCCCCAATTCCCACTTGAAATACAGAGTTAACCATTTTATTTTATTATGTTTGGCACATGCTGACTGCCAGCATCACTATGCTTCTAGGAAAGCTTAAGCCCTACACTTAGGCATTGTATTAAGCATGTTTCAAGCTCCTGTAAATTTGATGTTTTAACATCTTCCCTACATGCATATGCTGGACACTCCTGGTTCTAGACAACCTAATAACTTAACTGAGTCACTTTGTCTTGGCCTCCTGCCTCCCTCGTAGTCCTCCTGATCCTTTGGGAGATATCTTCTTCCCAGGGGTGTGCTCATCAAATAGAAACCAATCAATCCAAAGCCCATACAATAACCACTTCCTTTATTGGGCTCTTAATGGACCACTATCCACCTGTCCTAATTGCCAAAGGGCCGGGTGCCAGAAAACTAGGGACAGCTGCTATGTAACAGAGCCCACTGAATTATTCAAGCAAGGCAATTCTAAACCTGCTTAACCTGCCTTGCCATTCCTTCCTAAGGAAACTACAGTAATGTTTCATGTTCAAATTCCCCCTCTCCCTCTTCTCCTGAGGGACTTGACTGCTTCCTTGTGTGTGTATACACCTCCACCCCTACCCTGGTGTTCCCTTTTTGTGGGAACTCTAACAAACTATCTTTTCAGTGCATGTGTTTCCCAATCTGTTTCCTTACTATACCTCCAATGTTCTATTAAAACGCTTTATTTATATTTTAAAACAGCCATGTAGTAGGTTTTTCCTCTAGACTCTCAGACAGTTTTTGACTTATCTCTGCATTCTCTGCCTCATCAGCATTTTTCTCATACACAGTGGGGAAAGGTAGGGCATGGAAACTCTGTTTTGGGGGAAAACTCATATTTTATATGAAATTTTCATTAATTATAAGTTTACATGAAGTTATAAAGAATAATACAGAGATACCTGTACCCATTAGTCAGTTTTCTCCAATGGTAGATAACATTTTTGCAATACTACATATCACAAACAGCATTTGGCATTATTGTAATCCTCTGATCTCATCTTGTTTTGTAAAACATACTTTTTGATCATCATTGTAGATAGAAGCAGATATCCCAATATGAATATCATTGTCTATGGGGATTAAATGGTCAGTACGTGAATTGAACCACCATGTAGAAGGACTAAAATTTTCAAAACTGTATTCAGACATGGTTTAATTTTGTGAATTGACATTGATTGGGGACCAGTTCCAATTTTGGACATTGATTCCCACCATCTCAATTCTTGAATCTTCAGGAGAGTGTTTTGATGTCTAGATTGCATATCCGATTGAATCTAAGCTTGTTGCTGCCAATGTATCTCACTACCCCAAGTAGCTGGTAACTCAGAAGGAGGAGGAGAAAGAGAAGAAAACTGACATGCAGTGAAAACCTAAGAAAACTCCATTTAGTGCTCTTACCCAAACCATAGTCAGACTTCTATGCTTGTAACAGGGTGCAGCCAAGAGGTGGGCTCAGAGAGGGATTTGTAATGGGGTCCAGAACTCAAGGTGTTCTGGAAATATTAGAAAAATATGTATAGGAGGTCCTCACCCCCACAAGTCTGAGCTGGGGAATGGGACATAGGGAGCAGGACCATTCAGAGCTGTTTTGTATAGCAGCAGCTTTGCAGCCCTTTGCAGCCAACCTCTGGCATGGTCATTTAACATATCCATAACCTTTAACTGGTTTCAAAGATGTGCTAAATAGCTGTGGCCATGCTTTGAGCCAGGGGGATGGAAGTGACTGCTACCCAAGATGTAACTGGGAGGGAACCTGCCCTGGTCACAGTGCCTGTGTGAGAGCTTGGAGATGGTTGGCTTTGTGCCATGGGGCCACACCTACCCACAGTTACCATGGCAGCCCAGAAAAGCTGGAAGAATATGAAGTACTGGCAGGTAGCTGATTCAAGGAGGTGTCGGAAATGGAGCTGCAGAGGAAGATTGGCACGAGGATTTAAACCCAGGCAGGGCAGCCATAACGGGGTCTGGACCTTGAGGCTTTGGAGGAGTGTGGAGCCCTCAGCCTGAGAGAGAGAGAGAGAGAGACAGAGACAGAGACAGAGAGACAGAGACAGAGAGACAGAGAGAAGGAGAGAAAGAGAGAGAGAAGACCATGTGGCTTTGGGTGGCTCCTTTTGCCACGTGGCCTAGGAAGCAGGAGAGACTTTGCCTGGAAGAAAAGGGGTGAAAGGACTCTTGCTGGTGGGCCATGAGAAGGTGCCACATGGTTTTGGATTAACTGGAGATTGTGGTGGCGACACAGTGGATGGTGTCAGAACCGAGAGGCTGCCTGAATCACAGACTTCTACTTCTTTTCCTGAGATATGGTACCCTGGACTGGGCAAAGGGGAGAAGGAAGGACTGTGTGTTTGTGGGTATTCTAGAGAACTCTAGTATTTTAAAGGAGACTTTAAGACTCCAAGCCTGTGTAACTTGATAATAAACAATTCCTTTCCTTTTCACCAGTCTCTGGCATTGAGAGACGTCTTTCCTTTGGTGGTGAACATAACGAACCTAGTACGGGCTGTGGCAGGGGGCACCTCAGGAGCACAAAGGGGCTCCTTTTGGGAACATATATCATTGGGTGCCCCTGACCTGTTCTGTAACATGTTAACAATAAATTATTCCTTTCTTAGGGGCTTTCTTTTCAGTCTTGTACATTTATGCTTTCCTTCTTTTTGTTTCTTCTGGGCTACTTACGCTGAGTTGGCATATTTGGTCTCATAGATCTAGGAAAACAGAAACAATCATCATTTTTGTTTTCCCTTTTGCTTGATGTAAGATGTAACAGTATAAGTAAAAATGCAAACCTAAACGGCTGGAGTTTCCTGTTTTCAGTTTTAAAGATTATTTATTGAAATGAGCTTTTCTTTGCTTTATATGACATCAACAGAGGACAATTAACACCAGAGATACTTTACTTCCAAAAACTATGATAATTGTCTTTTTTCTGTACTGAATGACAAATGAAAAGCTATATAAAAGTTTTTTCTCTTGTGGATTTCTAAGTGTCTGCTTCTAAATGTACTAAAAACATAAATTGTATATAATTTTGGTGAGCTGAAAATAAATGTACATATTTTGGTAGTCTAATGTGCTCATAATTCTAACAAAAGCTAGATCAAATATTTCATTTTTTTAATACTACCTTTGAACAGAATTGGTTATTAGCATTGTTTGATGTAAAGGAGAAAAGTATCTTTGAGAGAAATAAGTCAAGAGAAGTAGCTTCCATTATTTATCCTCCAAAGTAAATAAGTATCTTGGGAAATATTTTCTTCCTGAAAGGCTTTAAAATTGGAAAGAGCCAGGCTTTTGGTGGTTAATTCCTCTGAGCCCAGACCACAGTACCACTGCACTTCCTTAGGTGTGTTTGTGTTCTAACCTCTTTTTGGGATTGAGAGAAACATCTATATAGCTTCAACAGCCAACACCATGCCTACTTGTCACAGGCCTTATGGAAATTGCTCCTTACTCAGAAACACTCCCCTGCAAACCTGACTAGCATGTGTTTATTTCCTCATACTAATTCAACTGAATTGTTTTCTTAGATACATTAAATTTGTGCAAAAATTTTATCTTACATTTATGCTGCAACTTTTTGCACTTCAGTTCTGATTTATACACTCTCCTTATACTGAGAAAATTACTTTTTAATTATATGCTTAGAGTAGTAAATGTGTTCTATTCATTTTTATATAGATTTAAGTAAATAAAAAAAGTATCCACTGACTATTCAGAGATATTCTAGCCGCTACACTAGACTTCTGTATGATGGGAATATTTTTGAAGTTAATGAGTTCCTGCATATTAGTAGTTGAATATTTTCATGGTTAGAATATTTTGTGTAGCACTGGAAATGCCCTTAAGCTACTTAGTGTTTTAAATGAAGCCATCTTAATGGATGTCTTTCAAAATATTAAAACAATTTCCCTGCTTTTGTAAAAGCAGGGGTGGGGGATCACAATTGAATTCAGTTGTTTGGGTCATTTCAAAAGTCATTAAACATGAATCATTTTAGCAGACAGAAGAGCTTGAACTGATGCAAAATAAATTCCTGTTACTTGAAGACAAGATATTTAGTAAGTATGAGAAAAATCCTTTGTCCTAGATAAAAAGAAAGCTATATCTACCCATTTTTCTCCTTTCAGAAAGGTCTAAATGGATTTAAATAGCCCAAAGTATTGACTACTTTTAGAGAACACTGGGGAGATCATGCTGATCTAATTAGCAAATTGCATGCTTTTTATATGCCATTCTCCTTTTTATTAGCCAATTGGAAATAATATATTATCAAAGGGAAACTCACTTTTCTTTTTTTATGTGGTACTTTGCCCCATGTTCCCTAGCTCTGCTGCCACAGTTCTATAATAATCTTTTTGAATATTGACAAGTACCTTAGTTCTTTGCTCCTGTTCACTTTCCTGGGTAGGGGAGATAGCACCCCCCACTGCTACATAGTAAATTACTACTCCAAGAAACTAAATGCCATTCTAGAGCATTAAACCTCAAACACCCAATGCAGTTTAAGAGAACTAACCAAGATTTTTTGCACACCTACTAGATCCTTTAGACAAGTTTCAAAAAGGACAACTAATGAAAGTGTTCATACAGCACCTTGTGAAGAATCGGGATTCTTTTATAGGACTTTGTGAAGAATTGGGATTCTTTTATGCAACATTGGGTGATCACACACCCAGAGTGTTTTGGGTAATTTTACTTAAACAGGAAATTTTAAACAGTTATCTATAATTGTTTCATTTGGGGCACTGCTTATACCGTTGGGAGGCATCTGTGTAACGAGCTCTGTGGATTCACTACAGGTCTTGCAGATCAGCCTCAAGTGCTCCTGGTGCCTGCTGGCTTTTCTCTTTGTGTCTCCAAACAAGTCCATTTCAACATTTTCCTATTGACTGTATTAAAACTCCTCTTATTCTCTTCCTAAGTCACATTTATCAGAAAATGAGCTCACCACCCACACTACTGATCTTTTTGTAGGCCCTCAAACATCTTCCTTCTTTTTTTTTTTTTTTAAATCTTTTTAAAAAAGTGTCCTGCCCTGGCCAGGTGGTTCAGTTGGTTGGAGAGTTGTCCCACAGACCAAAAGGTTGTGGGGTTAGATGCCCAGTCAGGACACAGTTGGGAGGCAACTGATTGATGTTTCTCTCTTTGTCTTTTTCTCCTTTTCTTTCTATCTAAAAGTAATAAAGCATATCCTTGGCTAAGTATAAAAATGAATGAAAGAATGAATGTATGAATGAATGAATAAATAAATGAAAAGTGTCCAGCCTTCTTTTAAAGAATAAACATCCCACCTCTTGATAATGTCCCCTGTGGTCTTCACTAGGTTGTTACTCTGTCCAATATACACTTTAAACAATATCTCATTTGTAGATTTTTCTCTTCTGTTTATAATATTCTTTCCATACCATTCCTAAAAGACACTTATTTATTCTGACTATCCTCCTCACTGTACTGTCCTCACCCACTGCAATGAGTATGGCCTTCATTATGTCACTAGTACACAGACAAATTACCATAATCAGGATAGAAGTTCATTATCAGGTTTTGGGCACATGCACAATCTTAATGGGGATATAACCTGATCCTTAAATACCATCCTTCTCAGTTAGATGACATAAAGTTAGGGCAAGCTTCCAGTACTGAGTCTTATTAGTCAGGAGGTGTTGAATAGATAGATAAGTGAGTAAATGGAAAATAAACAGGACTTGGTTTCCTAAGACTTGGTTTTGTGTCATGACCACAAAGGAGAAACTTTCAGCAGGTGTTCTCAGCCAGAGGAAGCTAGATGCAGGAGTTATTTTACTTGTCACATTTTGGAATGTAACTTGCTTATAATGATGTAGCAGAGAAATTGGGTGGATTTATTTCTCTCTCATTGTAAACATTTCCAGGTGTCACTGTAGTGGACCCTTAACAGAGCTATCTCGGCACAAGGTGCCACTCACAGAAGTACCTGAGATCCTATATCTGAGAGGCTATATTTCAGATCAGCTTTGCCTCAAATGCTATTTTTAGAACAACTTTGCCTCAAACACCAAGTCGTCCTATGAATTCTGTCCTCTACTTCTGCTTATTATAGGCTTATAGAGCTATGTGGGCAGGAAGGGAAACTTTAAGACTCACTTATTTTGGTAGATTGATTTCAAAAATGTCCCCAAAGTGTCACCTCTTCCTCTCTCTAGATTCTTTCTGATGTGACTGCAGATTGTCCCATAAAGAAGTAGAATCATTGCCCCACTGAGAATTGGGTTGATTCACTGACTTCTTTGACCAATATAATCTGGTAGAAGTGACAACGTGCTAGCTCTGGAATAGCCTCAGAGTTCTTGCACTGTCACGTGCACATTCCCAGGATCATTCCAGATGAGACTGCAGACTATGGATTTGGGGGATGATTCTTCCCTTCAATGAATATGCTGCTCAGTTTTATTATTTCTAAAACCGTAGTTTATAATTAAAGGATATCTTTGTTTTAAAAAATATAAGCACCAACCACCTAGTAGGCATTCAACAATAATTTACATTATGCTACATTGTTTTCTATTCCTCTCTGAACATTTCACTCTTCCTTGTTCGTTATTCAGGTCTGCTAAGCTCAACAAAACATGAATGTAATTGCTCCGGGCTGCATTCTGAGATGCCAAAGATAAATAAATTATACATGAAACTCATGCTCAAAAATCTTACAACTTTTAAAGCAAACTATTAATTAGGTCCCTATACAGGCTACTTCACTAGGAGTCTCTGTCTCCTTTCATGGCCAAATCTCCAGTCTTAGAAATTGTGATGAAGTTGTTTTATCAAAAGACTAAACTGGCCCAGTCACTCCTCTATTTAATAAAAATAACAAAGAGGACAATACCGAGCCTGGTTTGTTTTATGTTTCTAAAGCTTAGTCTCCAAATTTCTTATAGAACAAAGTCTTTTAAATTATTGTGTATCATCTCTAAACCTTGGTTCCTTATCAGTAAAACAGATATAAAATCTTCAAACATTTGATAATTGAATGTGATAAAAATTTAAATCACTTAGAATGTCTTATATAACTGCTCAATAAAAGGTAGTTATTTCTATTTATTCTATTCTAATGTTTTTCTTACCATCTCAAGACCTTTAACTCAATTGCACAGGTAATGCTCCTTTTGCCAGATAAGCTAATATTCACAGGTTCAGAAATTAGAGTCTGAATATATGGTGAAGGTCATTTCTCAGTATAGTGGGTTTAAACCTTCTTAAGCCTACAAACACAAATATGGGAACTATTTCATGCCTAATTTTACCAAAAGAATAGTATTTTAGGTACATGCTTTCTAAGTATTTCTAGGGGAAAAAAACTCATTATATAAATGAGGAGATCAATGAGTGGTATTAAGAATTCAGACTGTCCTTTGCTTTGTGCATTGGTCATACACACCTGTACCTAGAAGACACATGTACAGATGCAAATCTCTTTTGTGTTACTTAGAATTTTGCAATTTGGAAAAACTTTTATGCTGTTTACCATCTGGGCTTGTGAGGGTTTTAGGATAAGATTACTTGTTTTATATGGCATTGTTGAGAAATATTGATAAGAATGGTGACAGAATTTCAGAATTATGTAATATTTTAAATTGATTCCATCTTAATACTTGCTGAGTGTCCGGATGCTATTTTAATGGAGGAAGGACTTGGTAGAGCCCAGCAATGTACATTATAAACAAATTTACAACTTCTTGCCAAAGTAAAATAGTTTTTTCTACATGAAAAGGGGGCTTCCTAAAGAAATCTGTTATAATGTAAGTGCAGTAATGTGAGTCCTATACTAAGGGCTCCACCTGGAACTCAGAATAAAAGGCAAAGTCCTAGAAATAGCCTACAAGTCTTACGTGACTTGTGCTTGGCTGTTCTTAGCCACACCAGTTTCCTTGTTGTTCCTGCCACCTACCTGGCATGCTCCTGCCTTGGAATATTTGTTTTTGCTTTTTCTACCAGAATGCTTTTCCCAAATCGTCTCATGGTTCACTGATTCCTCCCTACTAAATCTTTGTTGAAAGTCATTTTCTCAGTGATGTCTTTCCAGACCAGACCACACTATTTAAATTTTTACCCCACTCCTATATTATTTATTTTTGTTTAGTTATTTATATGTTTACTTATATACATCTTTATTATTTGCTTATTTAAATGAAGTAAAGGTTCATACTGCAAAATGCCCAAATCTTATGTTTTCCCATGAAAGTAAATAATATTTCCATCACCTGGCGATCCCCTTGTTCCTCCTACCAATAAATTGAACCTCTTCCCTGCCCCATGGGCAACCACTGTTCTGATTTCCATCATCATAGATTACTTTGACTGATTCTTAAACTTCATAAAATAAGGAGGCTTCCAGCCAAGATGGAGACAGAGGTAATATGCTTCACTACCTACCACAACCAAAAGAAGGATAACAACCAATTAAAAAACAACAAAAAAACAAAAAACAATCAGAACTGCCAGAAAATCAAACTGTATGGAAGTCCAACAGCCAAGGAGTTAAAAAAACATTCATCCAGACTAGTAGGAGGGGTAGAGGACAGGCAGCTGGGGCAATGGGGATGCATGACAAGGCAGCAGCTGAGGGACAGGAAGTCCCACATTCGTATGCGGATAAGCTGGCAGAAACAACTAGGGAGCTATACAGACCAGGCAAACCAGGGGTCCAACATGGGAAACTAAAGCCTCAAAACCTCTGGCTATAAAAATCTGTAGGGGTTGGGATGGCAGGAGGAACTCCCAGTCTCACAGTAGAGTCTGTAGAGGGGTCTACAAAGTCCTAGAATGTACACAAGCCCTCCCATCTGGGAACCAGCACCTGAAAGTGCACAGTCCACTTGTGGGAATTGAGAGAAGTGACTGAAAGCAGGGCAAGAGCAAAACAAGTGGCATTATTCCCTCTCTGACCCCTCCCCCACATAGAGCACCACAACCAAGCAAAGTGGGTTGCCTGGCCTGGTGAATACCTAAGGCTCTGCCCCTTACAAAGTAACAGGTACCTGAGACAAAGAAATATGACCCAAATGAAAGAACAGATCAAAGCTCCAGAACAAGAACTATGCAACAAAGGGATAGCCAACCTATTAATTGCAGAGTTCAAAACACTGGTAATTAGTATGCTTAAAGAAATTATTGAGTATGGTCACAAACTAAAGGAAGAAATGAAGGCTATGTAAAGTGAAATAAAGAAAAACATACAGGGAACTGACAGTGAAGGGAAGGAAACAAGGATTCAAATCAATAATTTGGAACAGAAGGAAGAAATACACATTCAATCAGAACAGAATGAAGAAACAACAATTCAAAAATATGAGTAGAGAGTTAGAAACCTCTGAGACAATGTTAAATGTTCCAACATCTGAATCATAAGGGTGCCAAAAAGAGAAGAGGAAGAACAAGTAATTGAAAACTTATTAGAAAAAATAATGAAGAAAAACTTCCCCAATCTGGTGATGACTTTAGACATGCAAGTCCAGGAAGCTCAGAGTCCCAAACAAGTTGGCTCCAAGGAGAAACTCACCAGGACACATCATAATGAAACTACCCAAGATTAAAGATAAGGAGAGAATCTTAAAGGCAGCAAGAGAAAAGGAGACAGTTACCTACAAAGGGGTGCTCATAAGACTGTCAGCTGATTTCTCAAAAGAAACCTTACAGGCAAGAAGGGACTGGAAAGAAGTATTCAAAGCCATGAAAGGCAGGGATGTACAACCTAGATTTCTCTATCCAGCAAAGCTATCATTTAAAATGGAAGGGCAGATAAAGTGCTTCCCAAATTGAGTAAAGTTAAAGGAGTTCACTATCACCAAGCCTTTATTACATGAAATGTTAAAGGGACTTATCTAAGAAAAAGAAGACCAAAACTATGAACAATAAAATGACAACCAACTCACAACTACCAACAACTGAACCTAAAAAAAAAAAAAAAAAAACCAAAACCAAAAACAAACTAAGCAAACAACTAGAACACGAACAGAACACAGAAATGGAGATCACATGGGGGGTTATCAGTGGGGAGGAAGAGGAGAGAGACTAGAGGAAAAAGGTACAGGAAATAAGATGCATAATTGGTAGGCACCAAATAGACAAGGGGAGGTTAAGAATGGTATAGGAAGTGGAGAAGCCAAAGAACTTACTTACATGTATGACACATGGACATGAACTAAGGGAGGAAGTGCTGGTGGGAGGTGGGGTGCAGGGTGGCAGAGGAGAAAGGGGAGAAAAATAAGGGACAACTGTAATAGCATAGTTAATAAAATATACTTTAAAAACTTCATAAAATAGTATCTACAGAATGTATTTCTTTTGTGTCTGGATTTTTTTATTCAATATAATATTTTCAAAATTTATACATGTGTCAAATTTTAGTCATGTATCTATAATTAGTTCCTATTTATTGCTGAGATGTATTGCATTGCATAATTATACTACAGTTTAATTACTTACTTTCCTGTTGATGCAATTATGTATTGTTTCCAGTTTGGGACCATTTTTAATAAAGCTGCTAAAAACGTTTTTTGTGTAGTTGTTTGGTTGACATAAGTTTTCATTTCTCTTGTACAAATACCTGTATTAGTCACAGTTCTCCAGAGAAACAGAAGTGTGTGTATATTACATGTGTGTGTGCATGTGTGTAAGGAAGGAGAGAGATACTTTCTTGTTTCGAGGTCCAGTTCCTCCTGAGAAATTGCACTTTCTCTCCTTAGATTTTATAAAATTCTTCTAAAGCTTATAATAAACTCACTTTTATGGGAGCTAGGTGTAGGAGAACACTACCAAAGTAATATTTGATTGTCATTTATATATTTTTATATATCTTTTTTAAAAGATTCTATTCACTTATTTTTAGAGAGAGGAGAAGAGAGGGAGAAAGAGCAATGTATGGTTGCCTCTCACATGGCCCTCACTGGGGACCCGGCCTGCAACCCAGGCATGTGCCCCGACCGGGAATCAAACCGGGACCCTCTGGTTCCCAGCCCGCGCTCAATTCGTTGAGCTACACCAGCCGGGCAAGTTTTGATTTATTTTTATATACCTTTTAAAAATTGGGTTTAAAATATAACTTGAAGAATGCGAAATATTCTGATGAAGAAGGAACTAGAAACAGTGAGGCTGACAACCATCATTGTGGCAGCTTATGGTAATTTATTAGTATTATGTTTTTTAAATCAAATAACTGACTGATTTGAAACTGTTAGGAAAGCCTGGCTAAATTTTATTTACATCACTACAGTATGTGCAGAGTTTACCTTATTACACGATATATGTATAAATTCAATATGTAACCGTTGTGTTTCATACGGATATTTTTGTTCCTAATGGAAGTTTGTAACAAGATGTTTTAAGGAGCTCTGAGACTTCTGGTTACTCAAACAGCTTTAGGTTTAAATTAATTTAGGAATTGATTTTCTCTTCTAGCAGTGTTTTACTAAATGCAAAAGTATAGGTTGTACCACTTCTTCAGGAATCTTCAAATTGATAGGTCTAAATTTTGCCTTTGAACACTGTTTCAACTTACACTGTTTATATATGAAAAGATCCATGACACCTAATTTAGTGGCAAAGGCACTTACCGAGATTCCTAAGGGAATTTCTTCTCCGGCTGCAGGCACATAGTGAGAACTGCCTCTTACTCTGGTGGCTGTTTCCCACCCTCGTCATCTGGAATGGGCGAGGATTTGGTAAAGGAGGAAAGATGGTCTTATATCCCAGAAGAGAACACGGAGATAAATATTTTTAGAAAATCTGAATTGAGTATATTTACGTCTTTGGATCATGATTTGTCTGTTCATTGTTCACTTTTGATTTCATAAGTAATAATATCTCAGGTTAGCACTGACTTAGCAGAAACCTAACTCTACTCTCTTTATTATTCTATACATTCTTTCTAGATAATTTTATATTCTCCAATGTTGTGAATAGCCTCTCATGACTATTGAACTAATTTGTTTGGGATTAAAAAATTTTATGTATATATATATGTGTGTGTGTGTGTGTGTGTGCGCACATACTTCTTTATATATTGTTTTAAAAGCTCTTTGGGAGCTAATACTGCTTATATTTAATGTTTAAAAAAATTCCACATACTGGTGTAAAAATATGTAGAAAATGTATTTTTTCTAGAATTTACATTTTATAAAAAATGGATTGATAAAATAATTTCCAATGGATGTTCCCTAAAGGAATACTTATTCAATCCACTTTTCACTATTGAATTTAAATTACGCTGGAATTATTTTTTAAAAATCTTTTTTTCCCCCTAAAATTCTTTTTACTCCATATTTTAGTCCTTTTCTTGGAAGAGGGGCTGGTTCCTGGGAGTTTGGAAGGAAGGGCAGCGTGGTTTCAGGATTCCAACTCCATTATTCCTTTCAGGCTTGAGGAAAACATCCACTCTCTTATTCTTTCTTTTCAGAATGAGAACGGCGGTTGGGAGGCGGCATACACTTTTTACTGGAACTTGACACCAGTGTGCTTCATACCTAATAGGAGGGAAAGGTTCCACCCTCTCGACAATTTATGAGATGGCCAGTTAGGCAGAGATTGGGAGTGTTTCCGGCCATTTTCTCTCTAGGAAGCCTAGCCCCTAGTGCAGGGTCCGTTGGTAATAGGGAAGCACGGCAGAACATTACCAGAGACTTTGAACTGAAAGAAAACATGACTGGTCTTTACTTGAACTCTGGGCCATTTCCTCCGCAGAGGGAATTTAGACTCTGTCCAGATTTCTTTTTCATCCTCCACCATGGGGGCGGGGGGAAGGAGCCCTCTGAGGAGTTAGAAAACAGTTACCATGTATAACTTTTAATTTTTTCATCAGATAATTTTATCCTTAAAACAAGTCCCAGAGAATTTAACATTTAAAAAGTGCAGATTTCAGTTCTACACAGACCATACAAATCTTCCATACAAGTTAGTCCATTTTTTAAAGCTGTATTTTGAAGTAACTTTAAACTTACAGAAAAGTTGCCAACATTGTAGAGAACTTCTGTTTACTACTCAACATCCACAAATGTTAATGTCTCACATAATACAATGTTGTCAAACCAGGAAATTAACATTCCTTATTTAAATGTTACCAGTTTTTCTACCATTCTCTTCTTTTTCTGTTCATGAAGCTTATCTGGGGTACTATGTTATTGATATATTTAGTTTGCGTTTCGGTGGGTTTTTTTCTATTAACAAACTGTATTTTTGTAGCGTAGCTTTAGGTTCACAGAAAAACTGTGTAGAAAGCACAGAGAATCCCTCTATAATCTCTGTTCCCACACATGCACAACCTCACGCATCATCAACACCCCCATCAGAACGGTACGGTTGCTACAATCCATGAACCTACATTGACATACCGTTATCACCCAAAGTTTATGGCTTACATTAGGGTCCATTCTTGGTGATGTACCTTTATGGATTTTGACAAATGTATAATATCACCTTTCATACAGAATGATTATACTGCCCTAAAAGTCCTCTCTACCAATTCATCCCTCCTTCCCCCTCAACTTAGGGCAGCTACTCATCTTCTTACCATGTTCATAGTTTTGCCTTTTCCAGGATGTGATATTGTTGGAATCATGTATAACTTGTTCAGATTGCCTTCCTTCACTTAATAATATGCATTTAAATTTCTTCTATGTCTTTTCATAGTTCAATCGCTCATTTGTGTGAGTGCTGATAGCTCCTTTATTTGAGTGCTGGCACGTGCATTGCCTGGATGCACTGTAGTTTATTAATTTTTTCACCCACTTTAGGATATCTTGGTTATTTCCATGTTTGGCAATTATAAATACAAGTGCTATAAACATCTACATAAATGTCTATGTGTAGACATATGTTTTCAATTTATGAGAATAAATACCCAGGAGCGTGTCTTCTGGATCATATGGTAAGTGTGCTCAGTTTTGTAAGAAATTTCCAAAGTGGCATCCCAAGGGCTGTAGCGTTGTGCACTGCCAACCAGCGGTGACGAGAGCGCCCGTTGCTCCGCATTTGTTGCAAGCATTGGTCATTTTTAGTGTTCTGGACTATGGCCATTCTGATGAATGTGTAGCATTGTATTCAGTTTTTATTTCTTCTTAGTGTCCTCCAATTTTCAATAATTTTTCAATCTTTCCTTTCCTGTTTTGAAACTCTTGAAGAATTATCAGCTATTTTCTAAACTGTTCCTCAGTTTGGTTTTGTCTGATGTTTTCTCATGATAGAATCACGTGAAGCTATGCCATGTTGACAGAAAAGGTCCCAAAACAATCTGAGTCTTTTTCAGTGTATTGTGTCCGAGTTTGGGAGGTTGCTACGATAGACTTATTACTTGGGATATTGATATTAAACTTGATTTATTCATTATGATGATGTTTGCTGAGTTTCTTCACTGTATATTAATAAATTAATCTTCATAATAAAGAAATATATTTTATGGGAAATCGTTTGAGGCTAGTCAAAGCATTGTTTTTTTTTTCAAACTTTAATCTTTGTAGTAAAGAAATACATCTTAGAGGAAAAATTCTCAGGCTATTCAAGCCATATTTTTCTTCAGCCTTCCACCTAATTTTTGCATCTATAGGTGGGTCTACATATAACAATCCAGTATTATCAGTATTGATTTTGTTGATCGAATTGTTCAAGCTTTGGCCCATTGTGAACTCTTTTAGCGTGGCTCTTGTGTTCCTTCAACATCCAAATCTCCATTTTTTTTAAGTCACACATTTATTTTTTGGCAGCACAGCTTGTTCTGGGCTCATTTATTTTAACAATCCACCTTAAAATACAGTAGATTGGTCTCAGAGATAGCAACAAATTTTTTTTATCCTGAGCAATTGTATGAATCAGGGGATTCTATTATTTTTACCTTACTCCTTTTATTTTTCCTGAGGAACATGTGGGTGTAGAAAAACTTGAGAATTGGAAGTTCATTTCTGGATATTGTACATGCTTAACTTTAGCTCACTATTGATCAGTCAAGTAGAGTAGTTAAGCAGGGAGTACGTTATTCATCAAGTTCTCAAGGAGATGTTAGGGCTGCAGATAAACCTTGGAGTTGTCAGCATATAAATGGTACTAATTGTAGGTCTAGATGGCCTCACTTCGAGAGAGAATATTATTAGGCAAAAGAAAATAACTGTTGATTAGGCACATAGCAATTCAATATTTAGGAACTAGAGAGAGAGAGAGGAGGACATAGCAAAGGATGATGAGCAGTTACAAATGAAATCGGAATAAAATGAAGAGTTTGATATACCAGAACCAAAGGAAGAAAGGATTTCAATAGGAAATGATTAACCTATGTTGTCAAAAGCAGTTAAATATCCAGCAAAATGAGCTCAAGAACAGAGCACTGGATTTAGCAAGATGATATTTGTATAAGAAAGATAATATACTGTAGAACTTATTCTAACTTTTTCGTCTTTCCACTACCTGACATACTGCTTCTTGCAAAAATAGCACGTTATTATATTTTCACTTTTACCTCATTTTCTCTCCCATTTAAAGTTTTCAAGTGGACTTGGACATGTGCTGATAGGAAACCTACATTCATAGCTCTTGGGGTGATAGGTTTTGTCCTTGTGGAAAATACCATCTCCTTTTGACAAATGCGTGTTTCCTGAAAGCTTGCAAACCATAGGTCTTCTCTCAAACATCTACATAAACCAGGTCCAATTTTCCTACATTGGACAGCCTTTTTTCATAGATTTTTCTTTATGTCTGCATGAGAGGGGAACCCCCCCAAAATGGAATTATCTTCTGGAGGGCCGGCCCCTTGTAGTGCATGCTTCCCCTGCTAGGTGACTGTTCTAGGAACCCAACTGTATCGGTGTACCAGCTGGTGTTGCTGTGACAGACTGTGTTCAGCTTCAGTGAATTTTTCCTGAAGAGTTTTTTAACGTGTTTGCCCATTTCATGATGGGTGATTATAAACACAACTGCCCACACCGTGCTGAGTGTTCAGGCGTTCATGACCAAAAAATGGCATGACCCCTGTGCCCCACCCTTTGTATTCACCTAATCTTGCCTCGAAAGACTTTTTTTTGTTTCCCCCAATGAAAAAAGGCCTCAAAGGGAAATGTTTTTGCTGATGTGGATGAGGTGAAACAAAAAATGACAGAAGCACTAAAAGGCATCCAAATTGACGAGTTCAAAAATTTTTTTGAGCAGTGGGAAAAGTGTCTTGATAGGTGTACTGATTGCATCAAATGGAGAGTACTATGAAGGTGACTGAAGTTTGAACATGTAAGAATAAATACACAATTTTTTATAAATAAATTCCAATTTTGGGGGTCCTACCCTTGTATTTCCTGATTTTATTGAGGACTCAGTTTGCTCTTCTGTTTATTTTCTTCAGCCTTGTTTTAAAGTAGGCTTCAAAGGAGAGATACTGGCAGAGTTTTTATACTGTAGCATAGGGAGTGATAAAGGAAGCAAAAGAAAATTGTACATAAAACTTTGTCATGTTCATCCTCTACCTGATCTTTGTAAGGAGTTTTACATTTCTATAGCCACCTGACATATCAACAGATGTGACATGTCAGATTGTTTATTACTTACATATTTTATTTATAAGAACATTATGATATATTTTAATATATGATCAAGAAAAGCACTGATTTCTTTTTTATTTTATTTTCCATAAGTAGAGTTGATATACAGTTGATATTTCATTATCCCAGAAAAATGTTAAAATAAACTTTTCCGTTTCAAAGTAAAAAATGTTAGGAAGTGCCAGAATTTGATAAAGCGCCATAAATATCATTGCTAGTGGTGAAGACACATTAAGCAAAGTTAAAGATTCCACCTTTATTACAGGTAAATAATGGATGGGAAGGTCGGGCTTAGATGTTATAAAGTAACGAGTTTACTAAATCTAGTTCCCAGTATTAACTTTATGTAGCTAGTCATTGATGGTGCTGGAAAACTACATGTGACCCATGCACAACAAATATTTTACTTAGCTTTTCACAACTAACGAATCGGCGTACTCTTTAGACAAGCAGATTCCATAGAAAGAGAGAGGGAATGCGAGGGAACTATTCAGGCCTAAACTCACTGAACAGAAATGTACTTCTCTTTCCATGGGTAACTGAGGTGGCAAATTGATAGCAAGCCTGTTAAACTAGTAATATTCCTTCCACATCGGTGAACGAAGGAATAGAAAGTATGGTCTTTCTTCCAATAGTTGAACTATTGGATGTATGTTGCACTTATGTGTTAAACTGATATCATTTAAAAAGTTTCTATCCTGTTTTTCTATCACATAATATTCTATCTCATAACTTGGTCAAGTTCTAAGACCTAAAAATGAGCTAGAACTTGTTTGTTAAACCATTTGGATCTGCCGCCTATACTGACTTTCATTTTTGACAAATTATGATTCTTTTATGAGCAATATGGTTTAGCGCTTTTACCCCTCATGAATCATTTGTAATTTACATTTTCTAAGTATTTCCATCCTGTCTTGATACTAAAATCTATTGGCATGGAGTTGTACTTAATATTTCCAATAACTCCTTAAACTCTTCCATAGCTACATGCTATTTATTTTATTCTATTTTGAATTCCCAGTGTTTAGATGCTGGTACATGGTAGGAGATTAATAAATATATATTGATTATATTTGCTCTTAGATCCACATTCCAGCATCAGTTAAAGGAATGGCACAAATATGATCTGTATGCTTTTGCATTGGCAGAATTCTCAAAAAGGAAACATAAGATTTCATAACTGGTTATTTATCCTGCATTGTATTCCTGCCAAGTACTATGGTTAAAGGAAAACAAATTTTAACAACAGTAATTGTGTATGAGAACATGGAATTTAATAATAAACTATTTATGAAACCAATATAATTGTGACAATACTAGTTTATTTTGCTGTCTATGTATTAGGAAGTAGTATTGAGGATATATTCTAGATAAATGTGGGACATTTTTCTCTCTACTTTCAATTAAGAATGTTAAAATAAAAGTCACCTAATATTTTATTTCAAATGCACACTTTTTTGTGGAATTGTAAAGTTTGAATTTCCTAGGTAGGAGAATATTTTTCACATTCTCTCTCTCCCTTTTTTTTTGAAATTTTGTTTTACTACCCACTCCCTATAAACCATAAATTGATACTGCAGGTGACGGAAGATCAAGATAGGAAGGAATGCAGTTGAGATATTAGAGGAATAAAATGTAGAGATGGAGAAAGGATGCAAAAAAGAAAAATTTAATTACAAAACCCCAAATCAGCCCTGGCTGGTGTAGCTCAGTGGATTGGGCACGGGCTGGGAACCAGAGAGTCCCGGTTTGATTCCCTGTCAGGGCACATGCCTGGGTTGCGGGCCAGGTCCCCAGTGAGGGCCATGTGAGAGGCAACCATACATTGCTCTTTCTCCCTCCCTTCTTCTCTCTCTGAAAATAAATAAATAAAATATTTAAAAAAATAAATAAAAAACCCAAATCACTTAGAGTTAAGCACAAAGTTTCTCCCATAGACATATAGATGCGTGAAGGACCCATCCTGAAGTACTACAGATGAAATCCATAATTAATTTTAACATGGCACCAGTGATTAAATTATTGTGTTTCACCTCCAAACTCACCTTCTAATCTGTGCTTTTTGAGGTTTAATCTGGGGCTCCTCAGTCCACATTTCTTCATTACCAGTTGGCTCTAGCTAAGGCTCTGCTAGTAAGGAGAGTCCGGCCACTGCAAGGCTGGGAGAGGGACCTGTGTCTTCCTTCTTCCTCTGTTTCCTTTGGATTCCTGTTTGTCTGTGATTCGTGTAAATGTCGTACATCAGCAGTGCGTCTTCACTGCAGCAAGAGCAGATCCTTCCCATAGCAATAGCTGAATCCAGTGTGCAGTTTTCCCAACATTCTCAAAACCATTCTCACTTTTCCCCACTTCTCAGAAACCAGCGCTACTCAAGAAATGCTTTCTTCTCTTTGGAGGTCTGAGCTTCAGCTGTATGGGGTCCCCTTTCTACATTTCAATAATTCCAATGGCTTCTCTTTGTTCCCTTCATTTGTGCCATTGACCACAGGAGTGGTTGCTGCTTCCTGCAGTTGCCAACTCCTTGATACCTTACATTTCTCTTTTTACTCTTCAGTTACATAAACAACAACTTTATATGCAGTTAACAATTTTTATAATAATTCTCTCTGTTTATAGGACAGCTGTGATATCTGTCTTCTTACCAGAACCCAACTGATAGAAATACTGATCCAGATGTCAAGAGAATGTGTCTATCAGTTTTTTTTGCCTTAATCATATAACGAGCCACCCGTGTGGTCAGTATGTCAATTTCAGAGTCAGATAAATCAGGGTCCCAATCAGGCCCACCACCTCCCTGTGACTTAACTGGGGATTGGTGACTTGTGGAATTTTGGGAGAGTTACTTTAACCTTTCTTAACTTCAGTCTTCTCAGCTAAAAATAACACCTACTCATAGGTTTGTAAGGATTAATTGAGATAATGTTTGCAAATCATCTAGGATGTGCACAATAAATGACACAGATGAATGTGATGAAGATTGTAGTAAAGAGAAAATATATTTCAATTATTCAGATGTAGGTAAAGTTGGTTGGTAACTATTGTTACTATCAGTGTAAGGCTCTATCAATATAAGTTAGGTGTCTTATTTTAAGGCCTGATATTCTAAAATTTAGACTTATGAAGTGACATATTATTTACAAAATTAGTGACAAATATTGGGCTCCTGTTTATATCTAGACTCTAAACATCCTCAAAGACTAGAATCTCCAAAATAATGTTGTATCATTTAAGTTTATCATTTCATAGTGGAATCCTTGACAGTGTTATCTGTCAAGTTAAACTCAATGGACTTAATACCAATAATTGCAATGGTATATATGAAACTAAAGGTCAATGATAAAATTTATCCAAAAATCTTACTTTAATAATAAAAATTAACCAAGAGGAAATTTGCATTTGTCTATAGTGTGAATCCCTTCTTAAAACAGGCAATAGAGTGTGTTGTTTAGATCATGGACTTGACATTAGATGGCCTGGGTTCAAACCTAGACAATATCTTGCTAGCTCTATGAACTTGGACAATTTACTGGACTGCATTGTGTCTCAGTTCACCTGTTTATAAAGTGAGGATAATAATTTCAAACACATAGGTTTATATAAACTGTTACAAATGAAGCACTTAGAACATTGCTTTTCATGTTATAAAAAAGATTGTGTTTTATCAAATTTAACATTCATGTAGTAATATATCAGTAGAAAAATTTCAAATTTTTCCTTTTTTTGTTATTAAAAATGTAGCTTTAAGCACTTTAAGTAATTACTTTGACTACATATAATTTATAAAGCACAAAGCTACCACCTGAAAGGCAATCACCACATTTCTACCATCTTCTCACATCACACTGTAATAACAACAAATTATATGGGATGGCAATTATATGTGAAGTCTTCATCAGTAACTGAAGTTTATGTTGTCTGGCAAATACCTAAGAGTCTACCCCTTGCTACGTAACAGGTATGCTGAGACAAAAAAATATTGCCCATATGAAAGAACAGATCAAAGCTCCAGAAATAAATATAACTAAGCGATGAAGAGATAGTCAATCTATCAGATGCAGAGTTCAAAACCATGGTAATCAGGACGCTCGCAGTATGGTTGCAAATAGAGGAACTGTTAAGGCTATGAAAACTAAAGTAAAGGAAAACATACAGGGAACCAACAGTGAAGAGAAGGAAATTGGGACTCAAATCAATGGTTTGGAGCAGAAGGAAGAAATAAACATTTAACCAGAACAGAATGGAGACATAAGAATTCAAAAAAATGAGGAGAAGCTTAGGAACCTCCAGGACAACTTGAAATGTTACAAAATCCAAATCATAGGGGTGTCAGAAGGAGAAGAGGAATAGCAAGAAGTTGAAAACTTATTTGAAAACATAATGAAAGAGAACTTACCTCTTTTGGAAAAAGAAATAGACTTCCAGGAAGTCCAGGAAGCTCACAAAGTCCCAAAAAAGCTGGACCCAAGGAAACACCACCAAGGCACATCATAATTACATTACCCGAGATTAAAGATAAGGAGAGAATCTTAAAAGCAGCAAGAGAAAAGGAGACAATTACCTGCACAGGAGTTCCCATAAGACTATCAGCTGATTTCTCAAAAGAGACTTTGCACGCAAGAAGGGACTGGAAAAAAGTATTTGAAGTCATGAAAGACAAGGACCTACATCCAAGATTACTCTATCCAGCAAAGCTATCATTTAGAATGGAAGGACAGATAAAGTGCTTTCCAGAGAAGGTCAAGTTAAAGGAATTCATCATCACTGATCCTTATTATATGAAATGTTAAAGGGAATAATCTAAGAAAAAGAAGAAGATTAAAAATGCAAACAGTGAAATGACAACCAACTCACAACTATCTTATCAACAACTGAACTCAGAAGACAAAAACAAAAATGAACTAAGCAAACTAGAACAGGGAGAGATTCAAAGAAAGAGAGATCACATGGAAGGTCGTCAGCGTGAAGGTACAGGGAATAAGCATAATTGGTAGGTACAAAATAGACAGGGGGAGGTTAAGAATAGTATGGGAAATGGAGAAGCCAAAGAACTTACATGTACAATCCATGGACATGAACTAAGGTGGGGGGATGATGATCAGAGGGGGGTACAGAGCAAGGGGGGATAAAGGGGAGAAAATGGGACAACTGTAATAGCATAAACTATAAAATGTATTAGAAACAAAAAATAAAATAGATATTCAGGTTAAATTACAGTGTGAGGAATTGGCTAGTCCATTAACTTGGCTGGGTGCAAACTATTTGTTATCTCTTTTTTTGGAAAAATTTTTATGTGATGACCTTTGGCTAAGAAATGATCATCCCTCATAAAGGAGATATTGATTACAAATGTTTTCCATTTGTGAAGAAGACAATACAAATGAAAATTTGGTAAATGGTGAGTTACATCATAGGGAAAATGCATCCGGTTGCCTTGCCACCAAAAATGAATTTGAACTGAATACTGACATTTCTTTGGAAGGATGGTTGATCTTTGCCTGTTCACAAAAAGGAAGACAGTGATAAAACATGGGGGCAAAGAGCTGAGAAGAGTTTTTCTAAAGCACAGACGTAGGTAAATTTGATTGATAGCTGGTATTACTCTGATTGTAAGGCTCCATCAATATAATTATATTAAAAGTGAAGAGTTGTTTTGAAATTTTCTCATCAATCTTCAAAATGACATAACAAAGCTACCTTCTTACATATAAGAAAGCTCAAGGGAATTGAAACAAATAAGGCCAGAACCATGAGACTATCTGGCTCTTTTGTCTTCATTATATTTCATCAAGTGTTTGATATAAAATATGTGAGTACTAATTACTCATTACTACTCATTTCATGTGAGTAAGAACTCTCAGGATTTTTATTTGAGTTTGAATTTAACTAAAAAAATTTACATGTCAATTAGAAACCAAACTCTCTGTATTCACTCAAAAGACATTGATTAAGCACATCTACCATGTTCTAGGCTAGGAGCTATGAGTAGAGAATAATTTATACATTTATACTTTTTAGAAAATTTATATATTTATAAATAAAGCAGCCCATTGGAATTTCTTAGAAATATATGAGTTTCTGCCCTTGGATACAATGAAACTATCTGTAGAAAGAGAACAAGGGAATGAAGCAAAATAACCATCTGTATGAAGAACTTACAGATATTTGCTGTCACTACGTTTAGTCCATGGTAGGGTAAAAGTTTCAAAAAAGTAATGTGATTTCAGGATGAGTTAAAATATCGAGAGCATATGGATAAGAGTCATCTCACTGTATGTTATACACTAGGAACACATCTTGCTCCCTGGCTGGTGTGGCTCAGTGTACTGAGTGCCGGCCTGCAAACCAAAAGGTGGCTGGTTCGATTCCCAGATCAGGGCACATGTCTGGGTTGAGGGCCAGGTCCCCAGTAGGGGGTTTGTTGAGAGGCAACCACACACTGGTGTTTCTCTCCCTCCCTTTTGCTCCCTCCCTCCCCCTCTGTCTAAAAAATAAAAATTTTTTAAAAAAGAACACATCATGTTATCCATTCAAGTCTATGTTTCATACTTTAAGAGGGACCTTGCCAGTATAGTGTATACGATCACAACCATCATAAATGAGTAAAAGTTAAGAGACTTGTGAATGGTAAAAATGTGTTCTCTAATATTCTTGGTGCATGGGCAAAAGGTATTGAACTTTTTCATTGGTGTTTGAAGGCAGACAAGGAAAACGGGAAAGTTATAGGCAGTAATAAGGGTTAAGGTTCGGTACCCTCTTCAGAACTGAGGTGACACTTCCGCTGCTGGAAGTGATGATAGCTACTTGATAAATAGCCTCACCTGAGGGCATGTCCCCTCCTCGGAGACAGCCCAAATGTAATGGTCAACTGGTTTGCCTTTTTTATTTATAGAAGCTATTGCCCTAATAGAGAATGAAGATTTGAGTATAGAACACCGTCCAATAGGTAATGTGGATATATTCTACTTGCCCCAATAAGCCTTCAAGTTGAGCGTTCCCAGGAAGTTCCATCATCAAGTGCCAAGGGTCTTTAGGGCACAAAGCCCACGTATGCCTTGAAGACACAAGAACAGGTGCCAAAGTGGGTGGTTCATACTCCTTATGTATTTATATCTAAACCATGCTGGAAGTCCTGGGAGTTCCCTCTGACTAGTTGTCTAAAGAGAAAAACAGAAATTTCATTTACACAAAGCTATACACAACATTTTGTCATCCACTCAGAATCCTATATTTCTCATCCCTAATTGTAATCATATGTATAGCTTATTTTAAAAATTTTCTGTCTTTTTTATTTTTTTAAAAGATTTTATTTATTTATTTTCAGAGAGAGGAGAAGGGAGGGAGAAAGAACAATGTATGGTTGCCTCTCACATGGCCCTCACTGGGGACCTGGCCTGCAACCCAGGCATGTGCTCCGACTGGGAATCGAACTAGGACCTTTTGGTTCCCAGCCCGAGCTCAATCCACTGAGCTACACCAGCCGGGCAAAAAAATTTTCTGTCTTTATTCACCAGAATGTACAATAGACAAAGACAAGAATTTTATCTGTGGTATTTTCAGTGTCTAAAGCAAGGTCTTTCACAGAGTAGGTATGAAATAAATTGCTGTTGAGTGAGAGAATTAGTGAATGCATGTTTGAATTAATGCATCTTTGTTAAAGAAAAATATATCCAAAAGGATGAGGAAAGATATAATGAGGGATTAGTTAAAAACTAAATGATGAGAAAAATATAGTAGCAAAAAATCAAGCAGGATATAAAAAGCACTCTTGAAATATGTGCCAGATGTTATGGGGGCTGATGTTACGGACTCAATATTCCCTGTTACAGCATCTGTCTGCTCTTGAAATAACTTCTAGTCTAGCACCGGGTGATTAGGAAATAAATTGTTTTCATGGCTCACTCTTATAATGAAAAACAGGATATAATAATTTATGCAAAAATAGATATAGTTGGTTACAAAATGACATGTTATCTTGTCATTACTCCAGCCTGTGCATGAGCTGTTGTAAGAAATGTAATTGCCAAGAGAGAAAGAGAGTGGTATTACTTCTTTCTTGTTCAGCACTGCTGTTGAAGTTATGTATGGCTTGCTAACAAATGACTGACTCTGAATCTGAATAATGAAAGCTAGAGAATGAATGACAAACCCAAGCAAGTCACACTGATCAGCTACAGGTATTCCATTTTTCTCTTGGTCATTCTACTGCATAATAAATGGATAGGGATCTTGAAGCATGAAACATAATAAAGAAAGACATTTTATATGTATTCTAGCTTCAAATGGGACTACATCAAACTAAAAACTTTTTGCACAGCAAAGGAAACCATCATTAAAATGAAAAAACACCCCACTGAATGAGAGGAAATATTCATCAATGATACATCTGATAAGATGTTAATACCCAAAATTTGTAAGAACTTATAAATTTCAATACCAAAAAAACAAACAATCCAATCAAAAAATAGGCAAAGGGACTGCATAGACACTTTAAAGAGGACATATATTTGGCCAATGAACATATGAAAAAGATGCTCAACATCACTAATCAGCAGAGAAATGCAAATTAAAACCACACTGAGATATCACCTCATACCTGTCAGAATGACTATCAGCAATAAATCAACAAACTACAAATGTTGGTGAGGATGTGGAGAAAATGGAACCCTCGCACACTGCTGTGGGAATGCAGAAGGGACAGATAAGAAAATTAGAGGACCTGCAGGGGAGACTCAGTTTGCAAATACTAACTTTAAAAAGAGATGGAATTCAGATATTATTCAAATATTAATGAAAATAAATTTTCCAAGAAAGAACAATTTCCAAATTGATAGGGCACTGTAAAACAGATTAATATAGACCTACGACAAGGCATTTATTAATGACATTTCAAACACTACCTAAAATTTCTGAAAAGGAAAAGTGAAACATCCAAGAAAAAAGAAACATCAGATTTCTCAACAATAAAACTGCAAATCAGAGGTCAATAAATAGGTTTTTAAAAATTTTAAGGAAAACATTTCTTTTTCTTTGTATTTTTTTTTATTGTTCAAGTACAGTTGTGTCCATTTTCCCACCACCACTTCCCTGCTCTATCCACCCCTACCACCCACCCTTAATCCTACCCGCCTTTGGCTTTGTCCATGGGTCCTTTATACATGTTCCTTGATGACCCTTCCCCTTCCTTCCCTCATTATTGCCCTCCCCACCTCCCCTCTGGTTACAGTCAATTTGTTCTTTATTTCAATGCCTCTGGTTATGTTTTGCTTGCTTGCTTATTTTGTTGATTAGGTTCCATTTATAGGTGAGATCATATGGTATTTGTCTTTCACAGCCTGGGTTACTTCACTTAGCATAATGCTCTCCGGTTCCGTCCATGTTGTTTCAAAGGGTAGGAGCTCCTTCTTTCTCTCTGCTATGTAGTATTCCATTGTGCAAATGTACCATAGTTTTTGGATCCACTCATTTACTGATGGGCACTTAGGTTGCTTCCAGCACTTGGCTATTGTAAATTGTGCTGCTATGAACATAGGGATGAGTAGGTTCTTTTGAATTGGTGTTTCAGGATTCTTAGGGTATAGTCTCAGCAGTGGAATTGCCGGAGAAACACATTTCCAACTAAAAAGTTTAGTCAGTCACTTTTAAAACATGAGATAAAATAGAAATCATTTTTAGACATTCAAGATCTCAACCAATTTACCTCTTATACATCTTCCTCAGGAAGCAAATATGGAATATTTTTCATTAAAAGTTCCAATTACCCAGACAGAGACTGAAGCAGTTCAGAAACTAGTGTTGAACATTGGAAAGAGGTCAGGTGACATGTACATAGCCCAAGGTGAAGTGTGATCAGCCTGCCTCCAGACTGAAGATTTAAAATAATTTTTTACCAAGAAATTGCACATCTTTTCTTGCAGTAGTAGTATATCAAATGGCAATAATGCACATTATTTTAAGAAATAAAGAAGAAATATTAACCCTAACTTACACATAGTAAAAGGAGATTCATAGAAATTTTTAGTCAACAAATGACACACCTTTTATTTCAATAGTATATTAAATAGTGATAATGGAAGTTACTTCATAGAAATGAAGACCAAAGAGGTCGAGCTAGTTTACTAAGAACTATTATCCCTCAGATATTAAATTCATTTTGTAGCTATAATTGTAAAGTGATAAAGAAAGAATGTGTTATTTGCTGAGATGAATTACCTACTGAAGCAATTAAAACATCAAAACTTCACTGGCATGTACATATACAGCATAAAGAAATAAATGCAAACCACAAGAATTCTTTGAAAGAAAGAGCATTGAAATAAAAATCTGACAGTAGCAGATGTTCAATATTTTACATATAAACATTACTGCTTTGCAGGCTCTGTATTGTGTAATGTAGCACTTTGGGTTCCTAAGAATAAAAACACCACATACAATTACTGAGAACTAGTATCAAAGATACTAAAAGAGAATAACTGTATCAAAAAGTGTATATGGAAATGTTTTTATGCAAAGCAGGTGACTCAAGTGCCCCTTTGCTATAAAACTATAACTTGAAATATTTAAGAATTGGTTAATGATATGGAGGACTAACCATGGGGGGAAAGCTAGCAAAGTATGTTTCATTATAACCTGATGAATTCATGCCATAACATGGCAAATCTTTTAGAATTTATGTAATTTAAGCATTATGGTGATGCATGATTGAAGGGCTATTTTCAGATTAATTGCTGAGAAACACAGCTAGCCCTGAATTGGTAATTGGTAAATAGGAAAGATAGCATCGTCAAGCGATGTGATTTGGAATTTAAGTTTTATGTACGAATAATGTTCTGTGGGGTAGTCAGTCATCCAGAATAAGAAGCTTGTGCCAGATTATAAATTGATGCACTACTTCTTCACAGAGGAAGTATTTTCAAAAAGAGCAACAATGAAACAATTCAGCTGTCAACTATATAGTCTATAAAGTTGGTTTAGATGTGAATTTTGTAAAGGCTATGTGTTATATTTTAAAATATTCTTTTATTTATATGATAATACGGAAGATGATTATAAATGACTGGTATTGCCTAAGAGATATGCTGGTTAGTTGAAAAAAATGTTTTGTTGAGAGTTCTTGAAATATGCAACAAACTCTAAATAATTCTTCAAGATAAATCTACTGGTTTTGTCACAGCTTTTTAAGGAAATGATTTGGACAGCCAAACTTGCTTACTAGTCTGATATATTTGTTTTTTTCCATTATTTATTACTTCCATGCAATGAAGAAATTTATCATGTTTTCAGTGACAGACAATAATCAAGGACACATACAAAAGCTTGAAGTTTAGAATACTGTCTATAAATTGTTATAACACATCCCATAATTTGACAGTAATTATAAATGAGGTAGGTAATGATCTTGATGTTGGACATTTGCCAAAAGGTTGCTAATAAACACCTTAACCATTTGATATGTCATTTTTATTTCATTTTCCATCTAAAGGAAATCTATGCATAAGAAAGTCATGGATCCAGATCTAATTTCTTTCATTGAAAGCTGATTTAAATTTAATTGTAAGTTTTATAAACAAACTGGTGAAACTAGCTACTGATGAGATTTGTAGATAAACTTTGAAAATATAGCATCACATGCAGCATTTGGATGAAAGTTAAAGATGACTATCCAGAGCTTGCTAAAACATTGTTAAAAATGTCTTTTTCCAAGTATGTGGGTATATGAAGGTGGGAGTCTGAGCAGAAGGCCTGGAGGATGAGCAGGTTCCCAGTGCATGTGACCAGGTACTTGGGCAGAAGGAGCCCAGAGACAATGAAGTGAACCTCTGCTTTGACTTCGCTGAAAATCCCAGGAGGAGAAATTCTGAACACATGTTTGATTTCCTGATTCCATGAGGATAAAATAACTGCCAGGAAAGAGAAAAGGCAACATTCAATAAACAGAAATGTGGTTGTCTTTAATTTCAGGTGCATGAGTTAATGAACTACAGCTTTTTCATAAAATAAGATGTCTTTTAGTTCTATTGATATGCTTCTGTAAGATTGGTTACTAAGGGCATTATTCAAACACAAGATAGATATGTTTAAATATATATTATCCTTTGCAAATTGTGTCACATTAAAAACTTTAAATATTGGATGGACACTGTTCATTCAAAATGGATATAGGCATTTAATATAAGGAACTGTGTTTAATTCAAAACTTTTTGTGTACTTCTGATAGAGGGATAACAAAATTTGTAAGTGTAATAGTGACTATATTAGTCACCAATACTCACATTTTCAGTAAATAATAAATGTGGTATTTATAATTATTTACTTTTTATCCTATGTTTTACCTATTTTGGTTACATTTATTAAACTTTAATTTTATGACAGAATCTAATAAAACAATTAGAGCATATATTATGTAAGGTTTCTTTTCCATTTTGTGGTAATTTTTATTATACTTTACAAAACTATTGTTACTTGATGAATTGGAAGTAAATATAACTGGCCTTTCACCACCAATAGTTTGAGAAACATTGGGCTACATTAATAAACCTCTCTGAGCTTCCAATTTCTCACTTATATAAGGAATAGAACAATACCTGACTTTGAAGGTAATAATTATGTCCACAGAATTTGCCGGGTGCTTCTTTTTTCTTTGCAGATTCCAGTACCTCCAATGCAGACATCCTTTTTATAACCAACCTTTATATGTGGTTACAGAGATTTTATTACCTGTGTCTTTCTCTTGATTATCCTTCTATATAACACACAAAAACAATTGCATTTCTTTTTTATCAATATTCTATACATGTCTTTTTCATATTAATTCAGAGGAATAATTACCATTTTCAGCATTTTCTAAATACTTAACCCTATGTTAAGAGGTTTGGGTATTATCTCATTATATTCTTAAAGTGCTCCAATAAAATGTATATATTGGATCATCATTTTTTAGACAAAACACCCAAAACTCAGAGAGATTAAACAACTTGCCCAACATTGTACAATGATAGAAAAAAGAAACTGAATTTGTATCTACCATGGTATGAATCTAAAATTATAATATTGTTTCAATATATTTTTCAACTTATCTTTAACATGTGATATAGTGACCAGTCCTTATTATTGCCAAAGGAATACCTACTAAATGCGTTATTCAATACATGCAGGAATTAATATATATGATTTGAAGTAGTGGGAATTTTCAATTTTTTATACATAAACTTTTAAATCAAAACTGATAATTTTAATGTTATTTTCTCAAAATTTTTTTCTTTAAGTATCATGAACATAGATAATTATTATATATATGTATGTACTAAGGTCTATCTAGAAGTTATCCAGCCATGTACTATGAAGAATAGAGACTTATTGAAGAAGATAGGAGATACAAGAAACACTGTACACAGGACAATGAAACCTCAGTCCCCTTCAAAGTAGGCACCATGGGACTTCACACAGTTCTTCCAGTCTCCATCAGCTGCCCCATTGTATTTTCCTGTATCTCATTGATGGTCTGAAATCCCTTCCCTTCCAAAAGTCATTTTAGTTTGGGGAAAAGCCAGAAGTTTCAGGGTGCCAAATCTAAACTTTATAGGGACCAAGTCACCTGGGTAATTTGATGTTTCACACAAAAACTGCACAATATGAGACGTGATGCATGAGTGGGCACGTTCTTTTGATGTAGTTGCTGATCACCAGTTGTCTATAGTGGCGGCCTTCTGAATCATCTCAATAGTTTCTGGAAAGGATCTATTAACTTTTTAAAAGTAAATTAGTTGCTTAAATATTGGATGGTTTTGCCATCCAGACAAGCTGATAGGTTTTAGTTTAATATTTCTCACAAAAATCTTATGATTCTAACTAGTAACACTTAGATCCTACTCTATCAATGAAAGTTGCCTATATCTTCAGTTCCTCCATTGTACAACAGTGGATTAATTGGAAGGTTGTAGAAAGCTGAACTTAATATGGACAAATAGTCCTATATGTTAATTGTTGAAAATGTGTAATTCCAGTCCCCAGTTACTCAAATCTGTGTAAATACTTGCTTAATGATTTTAGTATTCCTAATGGGGTATGTCCACATATCCCATTTTCTCTGTTTTCTACTGTACTATGTGAAGTGGTTTGTATTTACTATTTTTCAATATAAATTTTATAGAAAAGCATTGATAATAATTTGTGATTCTGAAAGTAAGCTGTAGAATATACAGTATTGTCATCATTGGTTTTTAAATAATAAAAATAATAATGAGATAATGAGTATGTATAAATTTATAGTTTTCAAAACATTTTACATATATTAAATAATTTAAGCCACCATATATTTTACAAGTGAGAAATGGAATTATTTCAAATGAAAGTAACAGAAACCCAACTCATAGAAGTAGAAAAAAGAAAGGAAAATTACTGGGAAAATTAGCTCCCAGAAGTGAAGGAAAGCTTTGGAAACTAAGACATTCCTGGAGATTACAGGACCAAGAACCAGAAACTTAATTATGGTTAAAACTGTCTCTCTATGAAAAACTCTGCCTGTGGTTAATTTACATGTTCCTATGGTTATTGTCGCTCAGATCTCTTTATTTTATACATCTTCCCCCTCTTCCCATTGGTTTACACAGAATCTGATCATAGATGGAAAATTCAATGATTTGTATCTATAATTGAGTCAACTAGTATAGAACTTATCTTGTATAATTTTTAGTTTTGATTTTTCTATTATGTATTTCCTATTAGGGTAGGCACAATAATAGCAGAAAAGGCCTCAAAATGTAGCTTAAAAATTTATAACTTTAGTGTTAGTAACTCTAAACCGGTAAACTAATTAGTTACCAAAAAAAGGGGAGGCAGATCAAGCTGCAATAAGTTTAAAGTCATCTGTAACTATATGCAGAACTAGGACTTCCTCTCCCAGAAGCCACACCGCCCTTTGTACAATCTGAGACCCTCTTTTTGTTGTCTCAATACCTACTGTCCTACCCCACATCAGTCTTCATGCTCTTAGGCCACTTCATCTTCTATGACTATGGTGCCAAGGTTATTGCTGTGTCCAGTGCCCTGAACTTGAAAGTGGCCATCGCTGCTTCTGTCTATCTGGCCTCCTGCCTTCCCTGGTCCCTGCATACCTTCATCCTGGTGATGTTTGCCATCCAGATTTTTGTCCTGTGGCCCATGTTACAGAAGAAACTGAAGGCATGTATCCCCTCAGCTATGTGAGAGTCACACTGTTCTTTGCACTCTCAGCCTCGAGGGGTCTGCTGTCCATGAGTGGGGGCGGGGAGCCACCCTATTGCACTTCTGCTGGTGTCCATCTTCTGCCTTTGCCCTTTCTATCTCACTTGCCTGCAGCTTTTTAAAGAAAATATCCATGGGCCTTGGGGTGGAGACTGAGATCAAAGAAAACATCCAGGTTCCTCACCAAAGTTAGGGACCTCCATTCCATTGTTCAGGCAGGCTGACAGACCAGCCTCCCAACCAGGATTCCATCCAAGGCAGAGTTCCATTCTGGAAGCAGCGGGCTGATGTAGGTAGGAGTACAGAGATCAAAAGGGAAAGTGATGGGTGGGTGGTTAAGGTACTCATCCTTTCCGTTTTTGGTGGATAAACAAGCTTTCTGGGCCCCCAGGATGATTGCGTCCCATGTTTTACTCACTGTAGCAACTGAAATGATGTGGTTTCTACTTACTAAAAACTAACAGCATAATAAAATAATAATGGGTTGGAGTGTGCTGCTTATGGGTTTAGTTTTTTTCTTTTACAGTTATTAAATCTGTATACATGGAAATTTAACCTGCGCCATACCTGACCCCTAGATGGACATTATTCCTGCGTCATGTAAGGGGTCAGTTGTTAGGCAACTCTCTACAGGCTGTGCAGCTTTGTTTTTCCAGATTGCGGTTTTCTTCAGTCATTTTTCAAGAGAAACTAAATGTTGGAGAAAAAAAAAAAACAACAAGAAAAAAACAAAAGCAAGAAAATCCCCTGGCAGATAAAAGCAGCAAAACTAGGCAGAGCATTGCATAGTTGACATTAGGAACAGCTGCATTGACTAATGACCCCCTACCCTGGGATGACCAATCAGTGGAAACCATGACCCTGAGGAGACAAACCTGAAAAACTTGGTGAATATTCCAATTGAGGTCTTCCCCTGAGACCTACAGATAAATGCCCTCAGGATGGAAGACCCAACACGGCTCTGTGGAGCATGCCTGCACTTTTCCCCACCACCTTCTTTCCCCAGGGGTCTCCCTCTCCCCCCATCTCTCTCCCCCTCCACGCCAGCATGCCCAAACCTCTCCTTTCCGCCTCCTCTCTCAAAATGCATCCCTCTCACTCTCTCGCCCCTAAGCTCCAAGGACCCTTCAGAAATGGGCTGTAACTCCCATTTCTTCTAGGGCTCACTTCTTCTACCTCTGTGACTTTCTAAATAAACTTGTTTTTCCTAGATCTTTAATAATCACTTTAATATTAATAGAGGTGATTAATACTACAGACTCACTAGTCAGAAAAATAATTCAATGCAGTATTTATTAGACAACAAAATGACTGAACCAAAGGATACTTCTAAATAAGTTATGAATTATTATTTTTTGCCGCAAAAAAAATTTTGTTTTCATTTGGTCCAATCCATGGAAGAAGGTTCCAGGTTGGTTAAAAAGATGCCTAGTGGTTTCAGGGTGAGACTCAGGAAAAAGCCAAACACCAGGGGAAAACAGAGGGGCCTGTCAAAGGTCTCTGGGTTCCAAAGGCTCCTAGTCATGCTTGAGGGTGAGCCTTTTGAAGAGATAATCACCCAGCCCAGCCTGGGAGCCAGCCAGCCTGCAGAGGTTAGTCAGGTGCTCTCGTGTCTTCTTGATGAGTTTCACCTCCTCATCCAGGAAGTGGTTCTCTGGGAGGAAGTCACAGAGATGAGGGTCTGTGCTGGCAGAGCCCAGAGCATGCAGAGGTGGCTTCCGTGCTGTTCTGAGTTTTACCTCACTCATCTTGGGAAGTCTTCACCACGACCTGGAAGAGAATGCAGCCACCATGCTGGTTCTTATAAGAGATGCTGGACGCCCCCATGCTTCTCTTAAGCCGTTGTGGGAGAAGTGTCTCATGCCCTCCAGAGCCGCATCGTGTCATTGCAATAGAACTCCAGAGAGAGGTAGGTGTAGGAGGCGTGCAGGTGCAGTTGACCAGGTGGTTGATGGCAGCCTCCTCCTCCGTGTAATACTTGTGACAAATTTGGGAACTCATGGTTGTTTGTCAATAAGGAGCTAAGGTAAAAAAAAATGGTGTTGGTTGGTTTTAGAGGCTGAGGGTGGCTGAGGTGGTTCCAAAGGCAATTACTGGAAAAGAGCTGGAGGGTGGTCAGAGGCTGGAAGAAAGGGCATCTCTGGGTCTGTTTGATCCAAATGTTGAAGCAAGAGACCGGGAAGAGACAGGAGACTCAGCTGGGTCCTGACAGTACTGCCTCTCTGCCTGAGTGCCTTGGCCATGGCCACGGGGGCTGAGGGCAAATGGAAGCTACAGATTGGGGTCAGGAAGCAACTAGGCTGCTGTCCCATCAAATCACACAAGGGGGCATCCTGCACAGGCTCTACAGGGGGAAACTGGAAGATGAAAGATATATTAAGGAAACTGTATTTGTTTTACAGCTATATTCATTTGGCCAAATTAAAAAACTTTTTCACCTCATTTATCACATTTTTTTCACAATTGAATTCTAAGTTTATTATGATAATAAATGCTAATGTTGGTGTGCTTTGTGTACCCTGAAGAAATTTCAGGAAATTGAGGAGATATCATAAGTTGAATTAACATAAACTGGAGAATTTAACATAAACTGGAGGGAGAGGGAGATTATATATATATATATAGATATTCCTCTCCCATTAGTGTTACCAGTAGTATCAGACTTGAGGGATGGAAATTTGGTTCCTAGAGGAAGCAAGAAACTTGAGTAAAGGTGTGTGGGAGAGGACAAAAATTTTGAGACAGATTTTCTTGTCTAAAATTACCTGTAACTTTTATTAACTAGATTCTGAATAGGATTCTTCCCAAAGACACATTACTTAAAAGAAATGGCAGTGCTGTTAAAATAACCTTTGCTCATTGCATTGTGAGGCTATGTCTTACCCCAAATTTGATTTCGACATCATTTCAGGCATTTAGAAATGAGAAGCGACATTCAAAGATTATTGGAAACAAGTGAATTGGGTTCATTATGTCTTATTATTTTACTGATAATTGTCAAACGCAGTCTACCTTTGCCTAACCTAGGAGCTTTATTTTGAGAATAGTTCACATCATTTTGAGTATACTGGTTGAAAAGGCAAGCAAAAGTCATGCAAAAATCAATAGTTCCTATTTTATATCATCTTATTTATGAGCAAGATGAGGATGAGAGGTCTCTGAAGCAGAAGTAGGATCAATAGGTTTGCAAATTTTAATTGGGTCTTCTTTGGCTACTGTCAAAGAATTGTGTGTTCAGTTCTTCTGAAGTTGAATAAATAAGCTGAACATTTTTAGGAGGAGAGTAACTTGTCTTTTCTTAGAATTGTATTTCTTCAAGCATTTTTTAACTTATTGAATCTAATGGTGTAATGTAGAATTATCTATAATTGGAATAACTTGTTATTCATTTAGTTAGTGTTCATTTCTCTTTAGAAGGAAAGGAATTGAATAGATTCCTTTTCTAAAAATGGCTAATACAATCTCACCAATATTTTATTTTGTCTATATTTTGTGCTATTCCATATGAGTACTAATCTGCTATGAATATGTTTATTTCATTTACTAACATCCTGCCCTTTTCATCTTCAGCCAAGTACAAAATATTGACTTTGAAAGAGTTTTGGAGGTTTGGGTTGGGCAGTTATAAAGACAAGTAGGAACTTGCATTATTTTATTAAAGCAACTATATTGGTTTGGATTTTCCTAGAGTCTTTATATATTTTTATATATATTTTTCCTTATTTCAACTAATTTTCAAAAAAGAAAAGAAAAGCACAACTTTGTGGGAGATTCCTATTTTCATTTGTAGGTATTTTGTAAATGGCTGGACATGGGCGGGAAGAGGCTATGCTGCCATCTGAGTACATATGTGATAACAAGGCCTATAGTTTTTATATTTTTGTAGTGTTATCTGAAGTGTGTGACCTGTAATGTTAATAGTTTGACATGAAAAATGGGCTTCCACATTCCAGTAAGATTGGTTTGGAGTAACTAAAGACATAGCAGTCTCTTTACTGCTGGCCTTCTTGGAGGACTCACTCTACTGATGGTCAAAGTGTAGTGACAAGGCACAGGAGTACTATTTATCAAAGTTACTTGACCCTGGAACTCTAGAGGAGAACTTTTCAAAAGTTGTCATTCTTACTATACTTTACAAACTACACAAGGGAATGCATATAAGAGAGCCTCTTGCCCCATAATTATGCTCCTCCAGGCATGATAAATGTTCTCAATAGATGTCAAACAGTAAAAGTTTCCAAGTGGTTCTTTGGTGCCCACCTGAAAAATGTCATGGGCTGTGCAGATATAAATAGAGACTGTGTCATGGAAGATTCCTCCTAAAGGGCTTATTTGCAGCCTATGAGAAAGGGTTGTGCTAAATATACTCATTTGCTTCTTAGAGAGGATGAGCTTTATTTGATGTAATTGACCAAAAAAGAAGTAATAATTCTGAAATTATTGACCAGGATCATGATATTATGTGTTGACCCAAACAGGGGAAATAAAGTCTAACCAAATATCATAGGTCTTACTGGTATTTTGCTACAACATCAATCCATTATTTCAAAATTCAAATTATAAGTGTTCCAGCCCCAACAGGAAATTATCATTAGAAAAATGTCTTCACCCAGCGTGCCCCATGGTGTTGTCTCATGTGGCTTCAGAAATGCGTCTTTCATGTTCTTCTGCAAAAGACAGCCTGTGCTGCAACCACACTGCAGCTGCTGCTGCGGGTCTCTCCTGAGGCTGCTTCTCTGCTGGACATTGGTGCTCTTCTCTTCTGCCAGCCCCGATGCTGATGCTCCATCCTTCCTCAGAATCCTTTCCAGCCAGCCACCTCTCTGGATAACTCTTAGACCAGCTCAGTGGTAGGACAGTCAAATTCTAACCTTTCAACATTTAAAAATCAGGATGAATCAAGTCTCAGAGAGAGGAATGTATCCCCCTTTTCTCCCCTGTCCTCATTTTCTACCTTTATTATCCTCTTCCAGGATGACTGGAACACAGCTCTTCATTTAAAATGTAGGTCATGGTCTGACTCTATGAATCCACCTAGGTGATTAGTTGTTGACTAGTTTCTGGACTTCTCCGACATTCAGGTTACGTAGCCTTACCATCAGGTACAGGTCATGATATATAGTTTAGATTAAAACAAACAAACAAACAAAACCCACACCATCACTGCAAACTGATTTTGCTTTTTAGATGCTTTTTCTTCCATATATTATTTTCTTGCCCTTAAACTCCTGTATGTTAAACTCCTGCATGTAAAAGCTTCAATGGCTTAAATAATAGCACATACATATGGAAATGTTTGCCTACAGCCCCTCAAGAAGTAGCAATAACATGACACAGAGATGTCTTACATATTACACATACCAAGAAGAAAAAAAGAGTGAGAGGAAAAAAATTTCCCCAAAGCTGAGTTTGAATGCACACTCATGTCTTTAAGACCAACCTGTCCTTCTTATTTTTTAAAAAGTAAATTCCTGGGCCCCACTTACAGAGATTCTGATTTAGTAAGCACAAAGTGGGCTTTAGGAATCTGCATCTTCAAATATCACCAAGTGACTTTGAAACTGGAGATCCAGAAACTAAGTTTTAGAAAATATATTCTCAAAAAAATACAGTCAATTTCTAGAGTGCTGAAATAAGTACTCAAGTAAGAGCACATTATTAAAGACAACATAAAACGTTTCCATCTGTAACACCTGCGTTCAGGTTGCTGCACTGCATGTAGACATTCCTCATGAACAATGGACTGGCACTTGTTTCACATTGCCATAATCTGAAGTGCCTATTCTGCTGCTTCTACGATGTTTCCATTTTCAAAAATTAATTAATGAAAAAAACTACTGTCCTTTCAAACAAAAAGAAAGCATTCTTAGAAAAATGAATACATGTTGTAATTAGACCATGCAAGTGTCTTAGTTGCTATGCCAACCTGTTCTTTTTCTCATCCAGTTCATTTTAACACGTTGCTGCCAGTTCCCCACGTCAGTGTCTTTGTCGCCTTCTTCCATCTCAGAGATTCCGAGCGAAGCTGTGCCTCGATGTTAAAAGCACTCTTTAATGTACTATTGATTTTACACACACGCACACACACCCAGACACAACATTACTTCTTACTCTTCTCTTTTGTATACAATTCACTGTAGCCAAACTGTTCTACTAAACAAATTTCTCTTTCATGTTTCATATACATTTCTAACTATTTTTCTCATATAATTTCCTGCCTGAAAAGCACTACTTCTTTTATCTAAGTCTAACTTATCATTCAAAAACCATTAAAAGTCACAGTATATCTGTCTAAATACTTTGTCTTTCAAAGCTGATTCTCTCATGAATTTCTATTAGAAATTTTATAGAGGCATGTGGATGTAGCTTAGGCCATTTATTATATAGAAACATATATATATGTTATGCATTCTACATAAACATATTTCCTTCTTATTGATATTCCGCCTGTTTTTTTAAAGGGTAGTCATGCCAAATTTTTTTATCTTCCTTTCTTTCTCATTTTTGTATCCCAAGTACCTTGGGCAGTGTAGACAAGTACTATATGTATTGAAAAAAACAAACACACAAGTTATAAGGATTATACAAAGGGAAATTTTTCTCTTAAACTTAATACTTAGATAATATAACTCTCTTTATGGAAAAATAACATATTTTTACTTGGACGAAGCATGAATAATGATTATTCCTAAAATCAACAGAACAGTCAGTGTCTTCACAGCCCTGACAACTATTTGATTCAACAGCAAATGTTTTCCACTTGAGAAGTGTTAGCGGATCCCGAGGCATAAACATACACATTGGAGCATGAAAGACGTTTTGTCTGCAGTTTGTGTGTTACAGTTGTGGGGGCTGTTATGGCAGATGACACTTTTGCTTAACAAAAGCTGTTAAATTTGCTTGGATTTACTGCAAAATTTGAATATGTATGCAATTCACTTCTTTTCCTCGTGGGATACTTGGTACATTTTGAGATAGAGTGTGTCTATGTGAAGCACTATGACCCACGCTGAGTCACTCCCATGAACTTTTAGCATTCCTTGGAATTTGGGTTCCCCAAGTGATCTGATTGGCATTCATTGAGTTACAGTTATTGAAAGGAAGTCAAGAGACTGGAGTTCTATTAGGAAGTCCCCCAACGTGGTTACTGAGAAAGAGGTTACAGTGTGGTAAGGTGAGCATTGGAGGTAATATAAAAGCGTTAGCTTTCAGTGGAACAAAGTAGCTTATGCAGAGATCTGTTATATGCAAGACTTGTTTTATGCTACCGGAGGTAACAGAGGACAAAATAATTGTTCTTTAAATGGCTTTGGGGCAGTTTATGAGCAATGTTGAAGAAAAAAAATAGTTTTGGGTACAAGATAAATTTTATATAGTTAGTGTGTATATATGTATGAATGTATGTGTGTGAAACTATTAGAAAATTATGACCTGGAAATAACTTTTTATAAAACTTTGAAAGCAGAATATCTTTCTAAATTCTGAAGGGATAAGAGACCAAAAGAGAAGATATTTGACTAAGTTAAAATAATTTTTGAAGGTCAAAAAATAACAAACGCAAGTTACAAATATGTGCAGCAAATATTTAGACTTATTGTATGAGTTTCATTCAAGTCCTTAAGCTTTTAAGACCTAAATATTTAATGAATATAAAAATCATAATATGGGATTAAACAGGTCATTGACTAAAACCAGACACAAATATTTTAATATGTTATATAGCTTTTTAAAGATTTTAATACATAAATGTGCATATACATAAGGTGTGTGTTTGCATTAAAGAGAAAAAAAGTTTTATACCCTAAAAATGTTATGGTCTGTTCCATCATAACCTCTATATTTTCTCTCTAATATTTTCCTCATCTGTATTAATGCTGTAAAGGTTTTTATGCTTTTAAATTCTACAACTAAAATGTAAAACTTACATTTTTTAATTAACTGAAATATGTTTAGATGATCATGTGATGTCATAAGGCATGGCCAGTTTAGGGGTTTATCTTATAAAATATTTTTAGCCCTGGCCACATGGCTCAGTTACTTGAAGCATCATCATGTACACCAAAAGGTTGTACATAAAGGTTAAATCCCCTATCAAGGCACATACCTAGGTTGTGGGTTTGATCTCTGGTTAGGGCGTGCACAGGAGGCAACCAACCGGTGCCAATTGATGTTTCTCTCGCACATTGTTATCATTCTCTCTTTCTCCCCCCTACCCTTTCTCTCTCCCTAAAATCAATAAATATATCCTTGGGTGAAGATAAAATATTTTTCAAATTTATTTATTCAAAAGTTTTATTTTACTGTCTCCCTTCAATTATAAAACCAACATCATAATTATCAGTATTTGAAATAACAGTTGTCTGGGGTTAAGTTGCATAGGAATTTAAAAATAATCTTGATTATTTCTGACAGTTTCCAAATTAAAATATCACTTGGATTTTTATTTACCTATTAACCTGAACAAAGGTTATAAGTCTAGAATTCACTAAGAGGAATTGTACCTAGTAATGTGGTATATGTGGAAACATGTGGAAAATGTTACTAGAAAAAACCCAAATGAATATAAATTAAGTATCAAAACTTTTAATAAATAATAATGAACATAGAAAGACTTCAATTACATAGAATTGAGCATTTCCTACATTTTTATAAAGTAATTATGTTTAGAAAATTTAGAACACATGCCCAAAGTAGGAACATCACTTACGGCAACCCCGTCGCTCAGAGATAAACACGTTTCACACACGGATGCGGAGCTGTCTGAAACAGCTCACAGCTGTGTAACTAGGAGCAAATATAGTCAGCGAGATGACCTGGTTTACAAGAGAGAAATCCAACAGATAGTGCCAAAACATTAAAAAGGTTAATGTTCACTTAACTAACCATCTGTAGTCAGAGAGTTCCAGTTTTGGTTAAGCAGATTTATGAAATCAGGTATTCGGTTAAGTAAGTGTCTATGATTTTTCTGAAATTTTGTGATTTTTGAATACTTTGATTTAACTTCAGTGCCATATTTTGGGGATTTGAACTAAAAGTGGGCAGCCAGCAGGTAGCCAGTCACGAGTAAGCTTTCTTGACGTTTAAAACACCATAACATGCTTTCTCAGAGGCCCCAGCGACACTTCTCTTCAGGACCACATGCCAGAATGAAGTCACACAGACACACTGTTTTATAGAAAAGCCAGGCAGACTCCCTGTCTAAACTTGTTAACCTTTATAAGATGGTAAGGCAAAGAAATCAATAAAGGCCCGGGGAATGGCTTTGGGGGAGCCAAAGGACAGCATCTGCCACAGGGGGTGTAGGTGAAGCTAGAACCTGGTCTTCACATTTGAGTATTAACATCCACGTTTTACCTAAATCTAAGTAAAAATCATTCTAAGTAATTCATGTTTTCAACATAATGATTGTTGGCTAGTGCTTTTTTTATGTATGCACTATTATTTATTTAAAACATGCCCTATGTGGTTAGTTAGTTTTTTCTCTTACAAACATTTTGGAAGTAAATCTGGATACACAGCCATAAACATCCTTAATTAGTTCAGAATGAATTACTGCAAATTTCATTCAATTTCAATACAAACACTTAGATGAAAAAATAAAATAATAAAAAGTGTATACCATATAATAAGTGAGCAAAGTCTGGAGGAGCTATAATAATATTACACAAAATAAACTTAAAAATAACAAATATTACCAAGAAAAGTCATTACACAGGTAAAGATACAAGGCTCATTCTTTAGGAAGAATTAACAGACATGCATGTATATCTAATAAGAGAACCTCAAAATATATGAAGTGGAACTGAGAAAATTAAAGGCAAATACATACAAATTAATTATCTGAGCTGAACATTTTGACATCTTTTACTAATTGATAATAACAAGTACAAAAAAAGGGTCAATGATGATATAAAATGCAAATAACCCTAATAACCACATTGAATTAATTGCTATTCATAAAACACAATGCACAATAAGGCCAAAATGCTTACTCTTTCAAATTCATGAGAAATGTTCACCAGTATTGATCATATTGTGACCATGTTTCCATGAATAAATCAAATATTACAAACAATATACTATTATAGTACTAAGTTATAAATTAGGATAAACGTAATAAAGAATCAATAAAATTACATATCAAAAAGGCTTCAAATATATGTAAATTAAACAATGCAGTTCTAAACAACTTATTGGTGCAAGGAGAACTCATAAAAGAAATTAGAAGATATTCTGAACTGATTGATAATTAAATCTTTCAAACTGACTTGGAGATGCAGTTAAGAAATAGAAGAAAACTTATTACTTGAAACTTAAACTTATTACATATATTTCTTGTTTGAAAAGAAAAATGGTTTAGATTGACCTAAGGTTCCACTTTATGAAGCTAGATCAAGGAGAGTAAATTAAATGCTAAATAAAAAAGATGAAATAAAAATGGGAATAGAAAAAAAGATGAAATAACAATGGGAGGAAACATAATAAAGAAAACAACAGAGAGAATTAGAGATAAAAGTTGTTTTTTTGAAATGATGAAAGAAATTGGCTAACTCCTAGCAAGACTGATCAAGAAATACAATTTGTTATGTAAAATATAAAAATTTGGCTGTGTGAATGTGGAACATATGAAAATTAAAGATGACCTATTAAAAATATTGTGGCTAATACACCATAAAATATTAAATAAACTATTAACTTCAAATCAATAGGGAACTATTTTTATGTACTAAAGGGTCATTACCATCATTTAAAAATGATTGTGTAGACTTTATTATACAGCTCAATCACAACTATTTTTTCACAAATTTTGTAGAAAGTAACATATTCCTTCCAATTTCTTGTTTTTATAATCAATAGTATTATGATATGCATATTTCTCATAGTAATGTATACAGTCTGAATTTTCCTTTGGAAAAAATCACTAAATGAGAATGTACTGACTTAAGAACTCAGCTGCGTATTTCCAAATTACTAATGAAAGAAGATTATAAACATTTAAATTTGTGTTAACACCATATTCGCATGCTTATTTCCCTTAAATAATATTAACTTAGTCTTTTATTTTACTTTATTTTTTAAATTACTTTATTGTTCAATTACAGTTGTCTACAATTTCTCCCCTCCCCTCCTCCCACCCCATCCAAACCCACCGCCCTCCCTTGCTTCCACCCTCCCCCTTGGTTTTGTCTATGTGTCCTTTATAGTAGTTCCTGAAAACCCTTCTCCCTGGAGTACCCCCCACTTCTTTCCTCTGGCTATTAGATTGTTCTTAATTTCAATGTCTCTGGTTATATTTTGCTTGCTTTTTTCTTTCGTTGATTATGTTCCAGTAAAAGGTGAGATCATATGGTATTTGTCCCTCACCACCTGATTTATTTTGCTTAGCATAATAAAACCTAGCCAACTTGATGAACTATAGGCCATTAAATTTAATTTTGTTCTTTTTTGACTATGAAAGAGGTTGAAAAACAGACATAATATGATCAGAATAGAAACACTGCAAAATACAGCTAAATAATATATTTTTAAAATAAAATCCTACTTCTCATTATTAGCATTTTGGTATAGCAATTTCCAGATATTTTACCATAAAAAGAGGCAACTATTTTTGTATTATTCAAACTACTTGAGATCTACTCTTCTCTCATCCTGCAACCAGACCAAAGTAAACACCTAAATCAAGTTGTGGCAATCCTATTCTCTGTCCCAACAATTCAGAATTAGTTCTCAACAGTGAAATTTGGAACTGGGGGGCAACTGTTCCATTATGTGCACCAAGAAGAAAAAAGAAATCAATTTATAAAGAGTAAATAAAAAGGCAGAGGTGAAAGAGGTCAAGGGAGAATGGTGGCATTAACTTGGTTGTACGGCGTGTGTAGCCAGCAAAAACTGAGCTTAGAGCAAGTCAGGTGTATCCTAGGAGCTTCTAATGTTAATAAGTCTTCATGGTCAGACTTAGAGCTGTTATAATTTAGTAATAGCCTGGAGCTCCATGAAGATAGTTATATGATCATGTACCATTTCTACAGTGTAGCAATTAACCTGCACATGGTAATTGGTGCTATAATTAGTTTTGCCCATTTTCCCTAGAGACAAATTGTTTTAGCATTGTACCTATCTCAAATTATCTAGTTTCACTGCATTTCCCATCAGCATTAGTTAAAGGAGACTCTTTAAAGAACAAATTTGATTGATATTTTTATATTCAACCGTATTTAAAAATGTGTAAACTGTAAAAATAAGTGCTTTTTAGAAGCATAAATAGGAAAATAAAGTTACACTGATGGGGTTATGATGTTTACAGGAGAAATAATATGGATTGGTATCTAATTTTTGAAGATATTTATTTTTATCAAAGAGCTTTTCCTGAAGTTACTTGTGATTTCCTATAGTGCATGTGTACAGATGTATGTGGTTTTACGTCACAAAATGATATAGGAACCCAAATAAGTTATTTATATCAACTGGTCTTATAGCAATTAATATTTCTACAAGTCACATGAAAATATAATTATATAAATAATAAAGGTGTCTAGAATAATTTCCCCAAGTTTTTCTCAATGAACTCTTCAAGTAATTTAGAAGGGAAATACATACCTCTATGCTTACAATATTTTTGCACATTGGGGTTTTAAAAACAAAAACATCAGATTAGAAGTTATGTGGAAAATCAAAACATTCATAGTTTTTAGTGTGATCATCTGCGTGGGAGAATGTGACTTAGAACTGCACCCAGAAGCAATCCTTCCGTGCTGCCGCTCTATGAGGACACATCTGCAGAGACGAAAAGGTGAGTCTTACAGATGTTTCTGAGAAGGCAGTTTCCCAGTTTGGCACAGGGGCCCATTTCCTAGGACTGGGCTTGTTTAGATATCCGGTTTTCAGCTACCGAAGAAAGGAAAGGGCAGGGCACCTGAGAATGGTAACACTATCACACTGTAAATATTAATCAGGGACACAGACCGATACACTGTAGATTATTATCATTCCACTGAGACTTACTGCAGGACTTACATGGGGAAAGTGTGTAAGGGATGAAGAAAATAATGGAAGGTGTTTCCCGTGTAGGATGCATCATAAAAGGGACACAGTTGAAAAGAGAATCTTCAAATAAAAATGAAGTGAGTTATCAAAACTGTTTCCTCTTCTTTCATAATAGCATATTTAAACCCAAAGAAAATCAATGCCAAATAACTAACAAGTCATTAGATGGAGCTGTTAATTGTAATCAAAGTTAAACGCTGGCTTTCCTAACAATTATTAGAATCAGCACATTACCTTAATACCATTAAGGAGTCTACTAATGTAACATAGCCTTTTAAAGAACATGTCCTAGCAAATGAACTGAGGAGGAGATGAAAATCCTGGCTAAGTCTATGCAATGAACAAAAATGCAATAGTTTCAAACCAAATTTCTGTGCACAGGTACACACCTGTGGCTGTTATGTGTGCATATATTACATAGTTGCATAATGTGTTTTTCTTTGGAACTGGAAAAATTAAATTTGTGGTGAATTGTGTGCACCCGATTTATCACTGTTAGGGTGGAAGATGACTGAAAGGGAAGGGGAGGGAGACACAGTTGTCCTTGCGGTTATGAAACAGAGTTGGAGGCATCCATTGGTGCAGATGTTTATAGACATAAATATTTACAAATATGTGTGCATGTATATATTTATATAAACATGTACACATGTATATTATTATATACATATATATTTTTTGCTTTGTCTGCTGAGAAGGCCTAAATTCAAGAAAACCCTTAGAAGAAAGGATCCCATCAAATTACAGATTTCATTTCCTAATACCAATTAGAAATAAAAGGATTCAGGAATTCTTGACTAAATGGCTGATTCCGGGACTAGAGAAGAAAATATCCAAAATGAACATGGGAGTTGAAAATAAGGAAATTCTCAAAAATAAAATTATAATTATGGATGTATATATAAAGAACATCTAATGGCCAAAGATGGAATGATGTAACAAAATGAAGTAGTAATGGATTACAACACAAATTATAAAATCAATATTTATTAATCCATACTAACATAAATGGACAAATAAAGAAGTAGGAAGAAACAAAATTCCCATGTAGAACAATTTCAAATAATTTATGCAGTTGCTCCTTTCTCAGTGAGGCGGAGCATAACGCCTCACACTCCAAGTGCAGCTGTACATGGCAAGTCTCTCCCGAAGAGCACGGATGGAAAGCGGGAGGGAAGTACCACTGTGATGCGGAGACCTGAGCACACACGGCCGCCGCCAGGTGATCGAGGTCCACACCAGCGGTGATAAGTCATGTTGGTATGACGTGATGAAAACAGCCCTTTACCTTTATGGTCGTCCTCTCAAAACTATGTATACTCCTCGTGTAGTCATGAGAAAATACACCAGAAAAATCTGTACCAATAGATATTTTATAAAATAGCTGACCAGTACTCCTCAAAACTGCAGGCCATCAAAATGAAGGGAAGTCCATAGTCAAGACGAGACATGACAAATAAATGTGACATGGTAACCTGGCTGAGATGCTGGAACAGAAAATAGAGTTTGGGGAAAAAGTAGGGAAACCTGAGTCAAGTACGGACTTAATTAATAATGTATCATTTTAATTCATTAACTGTGATTCAAATTTATCACTTTGATTCATTAATTGAGGTTCATACTAATGGAAGATGTTAATAATAGGGGAAATGGTATAGGCTATAGAGGGGCTCTCTGTATGATCTCCATTTTTTGGTAAATCTAAAAGTGTTTTGAGATCAAAAGTTTATTCATTTACTTTTTACTTTATTTTTATTATTTACATTATTGCAGAGGTCCTCATTTTTGTTCCCCATGCCCCTGCCCAACCAGCCTCTGCCCTTGTCCCTCCTTCTTTCTGACCAACACCACGCTGCTGTCTGTGTCTATGGGTTATGCTTAAATGTTCTTTGGCCAATCCCTTTACCTTCTGTCATCCAGTACCCCTGCACCCTGCCCTCTGACAGCTGTCAGTCTGTTCCATGTATCTCCATGAAAGATAAAATGTTTATTAAAAAAAATGGAACATAAGGAAGACTTCTAAAGTTGTAGACATTTTGAATAATGTAGGCAAGCCAAGCAGTTAAGGTAGGTTTTTCCCAAGTTGTTTATTTTCAACCCAGATGTTCATTTCAGTTTCTGTCATATAGAAGCACCCTTACTTAGGTCTGCAGTGACACAGCACCGTGAGCTCTCTCTCTCTTAATCATTTCCAGACTTATTCATTGGGGCAATATGTTTTTTCAAACGTGATCAACATTACCAAAAGGGATTGTGCATTATTTTCAAAGCCAATAAACTGCATATACAGGGTGGGGCAAAGTAAATTTACAGTTGTGAATATACAAAATACAGTATATTTTTGTATTATTTTTCATTTTTTATAAATATATAAAAATAGAGAGAGAATGAGAAGAGAGAATATATATATTCTCATGATATATAAATATATATCATGGCTGATATATATGTGTGTATATATATATGTGTATATGTATATCAGCCATGGTATATGAAAATTAGAGACATTTACTGAAGAAGATACAAGATGCAGGAAACATTGTACATAAGGCAATGATGTCTCAGTCCCCTTCAAAGGAAGCACCTTGGTACCTCACACAGTTCTTCCAATTGCCATCAGCTGCTCTGTTGTATTTTCCTGAATCTCATCAACTGTCTGAAATCTATTTACTTTCAAAGGTGCCTTTAGTTTGAGAGAAGGCAGAAGTTGCAGGACACCAAATCTGGTCTGTAGGGGGTGCTGAGTCACCTGGTGATTTGATGTTTTGCCAAAAAACTCTGCATTTTATATATATAAATTCTAATACAGATTGGCTATCCTCTCAAAAAAAAAAAAAGGTAAATACTGTCATTTTAAAATGTCTGGCAAAAGGGTTTCATAAAAACAAGATTGTTCAGGATTTCTGTGTTTGTATTCCATGAATGTATTTAATGGTTGATATTTGTGTGAAATACAATTTTCTGCCAATCAAACCTCTTAACATACTTTTGCACCAAGAACCTTTGCTCTAATTTAAGGTATTCCTAGGAAAGATATAAAAAGGGCATTTGTTACAAGGGATGTTTTTGTCCCTTGTTACCTTCTATTTATTCTATTCTGAATTGTGGAGATCAGAAATGATTGCACAGATTATGAAGTTCCTGATAAAATGGAGTTTTGAGTCTTAGGAATTTCCTGGATCCCCAGGGCTCAGTTTTCCGTGCTGTAGACCAAATCAATACAACACTTTCATTTTTCTGATACTACCTATGGATATAACCTTGCTTGAGAAGCAAAAGTATTGTGTAAAAATAAATCATGAAAGATAGCCAATGATTATGCTGTTTTGAAACACAAGAACGAAATAAAAAAAAAGCTTTTTACTCCACATTCATATCCCAATCCACACCATTTCTTTTTTCCCCACTTACATTTTTTCAAAAAGAATTTGCTGCATTTGCTCACTGTATTTCCCTCCCTATATTTCTTTAATTCATTTGAATTGGGATTTTGTTCCAGACACTCCACTGAAATAGCACGAACAAAATGACCACATGAGTACAAACTACCAAATCCAATGTAGAAGTATCCAGCTATTGCCAAATAATGCTGCATACCAAACCATCTCAGACAATCAGTGGCTTACAAAACAAAACTTATTTCCTTGCTAATGTGCAGCAGGTTGACTAAGGTAAGATTAATCTAAGATGGGTTAGGCGGGTGGCTTCCCTTTAGGTTACTTGTTTGTTTGGATCACGTTCAAGCTCACCACTACATTTCTCTCCTGCCCCCGGCCCAGAGCATATTTTTCTCATGGTTAGTTTTGAAATGTTATCAGGTTTGAGTAGTGGGAAGAGAGAGATTTGAACTTATTTTATTTCTCTAAGCTGTCCACACTACTAGTTTCAGTTCCATTACTCCATGGGGATTATATGTCCCATGTCCTAATAGTACTAGTGGCAATGCCCTCCTATTCATCCTCAGAGCTCGGTCTTCATAGTTCATGATACATAATTCTATTAACTGTTTCACCTTGAAATTCATAGGATGTCAACTCCACTTTTCTTAATACTACCTAGACTTTCTTTTTATTCTCACCTAGGCCAGTGACCAACCCTAGATTTTAAGCCTGTTGCCTGCAACCCACTCTGATGAATATTTTCAAATTCCTGGTTTTTAGGCAAAGGAGAATAACAAACTCAGATTAATTTACACAGATAAGGAATATATTTAAAAAACATGAGATTTCTCAAAACTTAGGGGGTATTTCTGGAGTAGGATTCATATATAAAGGAGACAATGAGACTAAGAGGTAAGAACTACCATTAAAATCATGGTTGCATCCAAGTGATGGAAGGTTTCCCGAACATACAATGAGTTTCAGATTTAGGACATACAAAAAATATGAAATGTTTATTGCTTCAATTGTTTCTCTTCTCGTCCTCTTTCTTAATAATTAGATATTCATATTTAAAAGTGACATTAGTGTCACTGTGTTTTGTTTGTTTATGTCAAGCAAAGTTGAATGAGTTGATTAAATTATTTGAATTGTCTCTGAAGTTAGTACAATATCAGGAATCTTGAACATTAAAGTTCTGGGAATTGTATTAGCAAGTCTAATTTTTTAGTGTTTAGAGACTTCTCATAACCTACACAAAAGATAAGAAACCTGCTTCTGATATTTATACTACAGCCTCGTACTTAGTAACTTTCTATCCATTTTGCTCATTTTTCAATTGTATTTCTTTCTTTGAGACATAAATACATACTGCACTAAATAATGTTTACAGATTTTTTAAATCAGTTTGTAAATTAACATTATTCTTTCCTAAATACCCCAATATCTTTGTTTTCATCATGGAAATATTGCCCAGTATTTCCCTTCAATTAAAAAAAATTACAAGTCTCTCCTGAAATATCTATCTTAAACTTCATAAAGGGCACTGACATTTTGCAGTGAGAATAGCATTATGTTTCTGGTCAAAATTAAATAGCACTAACATTTCTTTTATTTATGGAGGAAAGAAAAGACAGCACTGCCATATGCTTTAATCATTTACGTGAGTTGCTTAACAAAAATTTGAAAGGCCTTCAGGCTCAAGAAGTATTTGCTGCTGAGCATTCAATTGCAATTGCATGCTTCCTAACTGAGCTGAAAACAGCCTACGACTAAATTTCCATTTCAATTTCCTAAGCTTGATAACTTAGAGTTACATTTTGAGTAATTCTTTAGCAGTGCAGAGGAGATGGATATTCTAGAAATACTAGTAATTTGGTTTTAAAGTCAAGTTGAAATTTACTTAATGATATTTGAGAAACATATTTTACCTAGAAATATGCCATGCTTTATCCAACTAAAGCACTGAGAATATTTTCTTTTCAGACTGTGTGTACATGGAAAAGTAAACTAATTAATTGTCCTCATCATTCACATTAAATAAGTATGCTTACTTGATTTGGATTACTGGAACGTTCTTTTGTTTTAAATTTAACTATAATTCCCACTATTTTCTACTTTATTTTTGAGTATTTTTTGCCAAGAGAACCCACAAACCTTAACAGATTGACTTACTATGCTATGTGACCTGTTAATGCACAGGCCAAAGCCAATGACATTGACTTGAAACAATTGGTGGCTAAAATATACAACTGGTTTTATATATTCTGCTTTTATTTCAGATTATTTTTATGAATTTAAAGAATCCAGATATAATTACTTTAAGGAGTGTTATTTTATGTCATATTTAATGCACAGAGATATAAATACTTTTTTAAAGTAAGTATCCATAAAGTCAATCACTCTAACACAGAATTTATGTCTTTTTATATGTTTGTATATGTGTGTGCATATAAGACACAGTGGCAATAATATATACTAGCCTTTTTACTCACTGTTACTTACATGTTAAATATTTTGTCTTTGAGCAACAGCTTTCTAATTGCTATTTTAATGGTACCTAATCAACTTGATGTTAAATTATAATTTAAACTATTTATCCAAAATTGCTTTTATTTTCTTAAAATAGTTTATGATTAATGGAGAACATTGTGTTGAATAATTTCCTTAGGATGGTTTCTTAGGTATAGAATTATTGGTATATAGTAACATTTACCTTGTCCTTTTTGTGGATGAGGAAAATGTTACTATATGTCATCACTTCATTTTATACATTTTAATGTTTTACATAAGCAGGATGTATATACAGCATTGGGTTTTATCATTCAAAAATGATACTAGTTATGAGATTATTTCTCAAGTGGAATTTTTCATCTTTCTCTCAAACCTAGTCCCACTTTATCTTCTTCTGCTCTTCTTTCTATTTGAAGATGATTTTCTAATTGGATAGGGGCATAGCTAATAGGGTACAGGGTTATTGTGTATTCAGCTTACGATCACATCTTTTGTTCTGCCTTGTACAGTAGTTTTTCCTGTGTTTTATCATGCTTCTCCCTGTTCTAATTTCTCATGGCTGTGTGCACTGAGTGCTGCTGAAGGATCAGCCATCTTTTTTTCTCTCTGCTGCATATTTAAGCAGTCAGTTCCAAAAATTTAAATTGGAATAGGGAGAATTAAAATAATAGAAAGTTGTCTAAGGACTTGATTCTAAGTCATGAGTTTCAATTCTACCTTTTACCATGAATTTAATGAATTAATATTTTAATATACACGCATATATTTTTTAATATATGTATTTTCAGACACTGAGTTTTGGGATGGTTTGTTACACAGTAAAAGCTAACAATTACATCTAGCTGTGATTTGTTTCTTACCATAACAGTAGAGTGTTAGGATTACCAGCTGTTATAAAATATTTATGTAATAATGGCTAGTGGTACTAGACTTCAGCTTTCTTATATTTCTGTTTGAATAGTCCTGCTTTTAGGGAAGTCCTAAAATCTGGAAAAATATCCAGATTCCTTGCCAGCAAAATGGTACTTTTTTTTTTAAAGATTTTATTTATTTATTTCCAGAGAGAAGAGAAGGGAGGGAGAAAGAACAATGTATGGTTGCCTCTCACATGGCCCTCACTGGGGACCTGGCCCGCAACCCAGGCATTTGCCCTGACTGGGAATCGGAATCGAACCGGGACCCTCTGGTTCCCAGCCCACGCTCAATCCACTGAGCCACACTAGCCGGGCGCAAAAAGGTACTTTTGTATAAGAAGTGTATTTGCTGTGGTCTCATGGGTTCTGTTGTCTCTAGTGAACCAATATTTTAAATAACATAAAAGAAAAAATGCATCAGAATAAGTGAGCAATCTACAAATTACATATATATAATTATCAATCATATATATGTATATATATATATGTGTGTGTATGTGTGTGTATATATATATCAGCAGGATGCTATTCTGCGCAGGTGTTTCCATGATTGTGATAGAGAACCTTACAGTATTTAAGGGATATGAAGCTTCAATTTACTATTTTATTTATTTATTTTTGCATTATATTTTATTTTTTCTCTTTTTTATTGTTGTTCAAGTACAGTTGTCTCCATTTTCCCCCACCACTCCCCCACCCCAGCCATCCCCACATCTCACCTTTGAGCCTACACCCCTTACATAGATTTTGTACCTCAGAATGCAACAATGATCAGCATTTGATCTAAAGTATTTCAAATTTTCTCTTAGATTTTTTAAAGTTTTCTCATAATTTTCATTAAAATTTAAAAAGCAATCAGCCCTGGCTGGTGTAGCTCAGTGGATTGAGCACAGTCTGTGAACCAACGGGTCACCGGTTCAATTCCCAGTCAGGGCACATGCCTGGGTTGCAGGCCAGGTAGCCAGTGGGAGCCACATGAGAAGCAACCACACATTGATGTTTCTCTCCCTCTCTTTCTCCCTCCCTTCCCTTCTGTCTAAAAATAAGTAAATAAAATCTTAAAAAAAATAAAAGACAATCAATATTTTTGTAATTAATTCTATATCATTTATAGAAACACCTGTTAGGTATTTACAACTACATAAAGTAGTTATGCCCTGAAGAACTCCCTCATAGTTATAACTCTCCAACACAATAAAATAAAGAAGGCCAGGTAAAAATTCACTTGTGGGAAGAAATATTTCCTTGGGGAATTGTTGCAACTATGATTTTTTTTCAATAATTGAATATAGCATTCAATCTTAACTAGAGACAAATGTAGTATTTAGAGATAAATTCTCAATTTGACATGCTAAATGGATTCCAAAGTTTTGAACTTTGTTCCTAGTCTGTAAACAACCATCACTGAGTGCCTGCTGTGCATGGAACACCACACTGGGATCAGCAAATGAAAGCATCTATCACACAATTTTATGATAAAGGATGTTAGAATATCAATGTTTTCCATGGTGATTTTACATCTACTTCATTGCTTCTAAACATTTCATATGCTTCTTGTTCCTTCTTATTTTCCTAGACTTTCCCTTTATGTTTCTAAATATCTCAAGGTGTAACCAAACAGTTTTCTAATAAATGATAGTTCAATTAGATGTATCTCTCCGGAAAGTATCCAGCCATGTGCTATGGAAAACAGAGACACGTATTGAAGAAGACACAAGATGCAAGAAACATTGTACATAGGATGATCATGCCTTAGCTTCCTTCAAAGTAGGCACCTTGGGACCTCACACAGTTCTCCCAGTCTCCCTCAGCTGCCTGTCATCTTTTGCTGAATCTCACTGATGGTCTGAAATCTCTTCCCTTTCAAAGGTGATTTTAATTTTGGGAAAAGCCAGAAGTTACAGGATGCCAATTCTGGGATTTAGGGGGACTGCGTCACCTGGGTGATTTGATGTTTCACCAAAAATCTCTGCACAAGACTTGATGTATAAGCGGACACATTGTCGTGATGAAGCTGTCAATCACCCGTTGCCCATAGCTGAGGCCATTTTTGTCGAATTGCCTCTCTCAGCCAATGAAGAACATTGAGATAGTATTATTTATTAACTGTTTGGCATGGGGGGCATACTCCTGATGGACAACACCTTTCTAGTCAAAAAACATAGTTAATAAGGTCTTGATCTTCCTGCGACTTTGATGCAGCTTCTTCAGATGTGGAGAACCAGGAGACTTCCATTGGGATAACTGGGCCTTTGTTTTGGGATCATAGCTGTAGACCCACCATTCACCTCTGGTTATGATCTTCTTGAGGAAACCTAGTTTATTGGTAGTGGTTTGAATCAAGTCATTAGCAACTGCAGCACGATGTTCCTTCTGCTCTGGTAGCAGAGCTGCAGAACATTTTTTTCCATGATACATTTTATGCCAATATCCTGCATTGAAATCTCAGACACAGTAGTTTTTGGAATTCCTAGATCAACTTGTACTTCTCACACTGTTAGTCACTATCTTCGTTGATTGCAGCCCATACACGTTCCACATTTTCAGGTGTTCTGCTTGTTGCAGGCCTTCCAGAACACTGATCACTTTTAACAGATTCTCAACCATATTTGAAGTGTTTGTGCCACAATTTTATTTGTGCTGCATTCATTGCATGATCCCCAAAAGCATTCTGAGTCATCTGAATTCAAGCTTAACACAAAATTTGATGCAGATTTGTTGCTCTACTCACTCAATCATTTTGAATGCACTGGCCACACAGTACACATCCTCACTCAATGGCATCTACCACCCCCACTGACTAGTACAGTGAAGTCTTCATTGTTCACACATGTGTATTCCAGTCCACTCTCCTTGGCTGCAAGGTTACATCTATGTCATGCAAATTGTTCTTGTTATATTAACAATGGCTGGGTTTTTTCTGGACAGACCTCATCTAAGTATGTGAATATATATGTCTCATTCTTCTATGTCTTGTTTTAGCAATGTGTTAAATCAATTAAAATGACATAAAATAGATTATGCTTATGAAGATGAAAGCGATCCAGGAGATATCAGAATGGTTGAAATTCTTTGAGATACACAGTATGGAAGTAAAATTATGCTGATTATAGGAGTATTCCATGTTACACAAAAAAATAATTTACCCATCATTTTATGGGCATTTATTTACCATATATTTTATATGTATTTATTAATTTTCCCATTGATTACAAATATATGACAAGACCATACTCCTCCCCTCTTTATACTCCTTCTCTCTATATGTGGGCCTACCTGCATCATACAAGGACTCAAAAAGTTTTGTCTCTTGGTCCAGGGTCCACAATCCTGTATTGTTTAGGAGGTATTCCCATAGAGCAGTGTTAAGAGGAAATGCTTTGTCTTTCTACAATGCCATTCAGACTTTTTTGTGGAACAGAAAGGGTGATATTATCATTAATATTCCTTTCATAACAAATGATATTTATCAGAAATTTTTCTAGGTTTTTAAGCCATCAATTACTTAAAAATATATTTTATAAAAATAAAAAATAAAATTATTTCCAAATTTCCCTTTTAAAAGTAGCTGCTATCTGGCTCTTATCTCAATTACACCTTATTTGAAGATCAAAAGTATGTTTACCCGAAGAAAATATTTATAATTTCAAATGCTTGAGTAACAATGTTTTCTGAATTTAGCTTTAATTTTCATACATATTGAGTGATTTGAAATTCACTTTAATTTATTTTAGACAATATTGTGTTACTAAATTGTGGTCAATAATTCTCACATTTTGATAAATTGATACTTATACTGTAAATGTTATTAAGGTTTAAATAATATAATTAAATCATGGTTCTGAAAAAATCAGGGTCGATTTTTCTTAGTTTCCTTATATTAAAATTATGTTAGCAATCATTATATTAATTTAATCTCACATGCTGCATTTAGTTCAATGTCAAATAGAACCTTATTTCTGGATTTAAAATAGTTATACATCTAGATTTTGGATCTTGTTTGAAAAAGAAATGTATTTATTTAAATATTTATTCAAAATCTACTATCATCTCAATTCTGTTACAATTTTACCTCCCCCCTAATGTCGTTGCTCGCTCTCTCTCTCTCTCTCTCTCTCTCTCTCTCTCCCTCTTGCTCTTAAATCAGGAATACATATTATTAACCCTGATAATTCAAACCACATGCAACTATAGTTTTTGAAGTGGATTATTTGTAGAAAAAATTCAGGAAATTTTTGCTAAATGAATCCTCTCAAAATTTTATAAAACTGTGTTTACAAGATATATGCATTTAAAAAAAATAGAAATAAGTATCTCCACTTTTTTAAGGTCACCAAATTGAAGTAAGGATGAAGATACATAGACTTGGATTTGATGTTATTTTGGTAAGGATTATACATCATCAGTAGCATAAATGTGGCCAATAGATTTCAACTTTAGAACCTGTATCAGAATCAATATTTGAAACAGTTAGCTATGGTTGCAATAAAGAAAGTAAATCTGAAATACCTTAGCAATTTAAAACGTGGATGGCAGAAATGAGGAGGGTTGGAAAGGAAGACATAAAGTGAAGGAAGAAGTGATATAGAATACTAGAACCCTTATTTTCTAGTATAAGGATGTGTTAAATGAAGAGATACTGTCATAAGTTAATGGAACGGTTAAGATGTATTGTAATTAAAGGGTTTACATTATATAGTATATTTTTCAAGATTCAAAGGTAATGTACTTAAAATTAAACTGAGAAGATGTCAGGGGAATATAGGGGTCAGTTTGACTCAGCTGTTTCTTTGTCATTGTTTAAATATCAATAGGTTTTTGTAATAGTTGATAAATTAAGAAATACAGATGTTAACATGATGTAGAGTTAAGGGATCACTGGAAATATTGAAGTTATAAATATTGAAGGAGTTGCCACAGAGAGATGGAACTGGAGGTGCTTTCAGATGGACTGTGATATTTATTTGATACCATCTGTATTTATTACTTTTCTTTCTAGATATTATACATAAAGAAAAACCCTTCAAAACAAAGTATGTTCGCATAATTTTACTTTTCTTTAAATCCTTTCTTTCCTCAACTTTTGCTACCCTTTCTTCCTAGTGACATAAACACACAATAAAATTTGTGATATGATTATTAGTTAAAAACATTTTCAACAAAACTAACCTTGAGGCATTACTCAAATTCTCAATTATTTTAACTGAAGTAAATACTTAGATTTCTTTTAAATGGTTATAATAACATTTCTAGGGAAAAAGAGAATGATGTACCTCACTTATTTCTCTACAGGGTAGTAATTTTTTTAATCCTCACCTGGGGACAGACATCTTAACTGGTTTTAGAGAGAGGAAGGGAGAGTGAGAGAGAGAAACATCGATTGGTTGCCTCCCATATGCACCTGGACCAGGGCATCCTAGGTATGTGCCCTGACCTGGAATTGAACCTGCCACCTTTTTGGTGGACGAGTCAATGCTCCAACCAAGTGAGCCACCCGGCCACAGCTGATTCAGGGTAGTATTTTATTTAAGTACTTGCTAACACTCCCTTCTGAATAATTACCCTTTTTGCAAGCACATTCTAACTCAAACAGTTTCAAAATAAGATGTAACTGTTTAAAAAGGTATTAGAAGACATTTTCAAACACTAAGAATTGACTGATTTACACTATGTTTCTATATGATAATCTTACTAATAAAACCTTGTTTACAAGAACTAACTTATAATCAATGTAAGATATAATAAGAAAGGAAAATATGCTAAGAAAGATAAAATGTCCTATAAACAATGATTGCTATTAATCATAAGACATATCAAAATTTAATAGAGTATTAAAGTTGTAAATGCAAATCATAGAATATATTACAAAATACCATATGTAGAAAATTCTTTTTTTCCCAGACCTTTTAAAAGAGTGCTGTTCAGTAGAAATGCCAAACAGCCATAAATACTGCCGCATATGTAATTTTAAATTTTCTAGTAGCCACTTTTCAAAAAGTAGCAATAAATTGATGAAATTAATTTTAATAATATATTTTATTTAACCTAACATATATAAAATATTATTTCAACATGCATTCTGTGAAGAAAATTAATGGGATATTTTACATTCTAATATTTTCACTAATTTTTGGAATGTTATGTGTGGTTTAATTACAGTAAATCCAGTTGGGACTAGCCATATTTCAAGTGCTACTATGTGGCCACTAAGTGACCTATTGGACAGTACAAATAGAGATCATTTCTATTGTCAAAGAATGTTCCATTGGACAGCGCTGGTAGAGAGGAGAAAATGGAAATCAGACATTAGTAATAAAATATAATAAATAGTGCACAAAATGGAGGCAAAAGATGCAGCCTTGGGTTTTAGGGAATATTCTTAGAAGTGACATACTCCTATTCTCCACGCATGATAATATACACAGGAAACCACTGATTAATTTGAAATTTTAATATTTTTCATTGGTATAAAATTATTCCTTCCAATGGTTAACAATGATGATTTATATTAATGAATTAAATTAATTTCTAATATAAATTAGTTTTGTGAAGTCAAGCACTAAGACATCAGAAAAGCAAGTAATAAGTAAGAAAAACTTATGTCAATGCTTCAAAGATGGTTTCATTCGAATTCCATAGAGAAAGTCAGTTCTGATATGATTGTCCTTAGTACGTCTGACATACTGTGTCAAAATTGATGTATTATTATGTCTTTAGAGTAAAGGTTGTGAATGTGCATGCATACCTGTGTGTGTATAACGTACATATGTGTGTGTATGTAATTGATCCCAGAAACAAGTCTTCAAAGTAAAAATAAAATGAAGACTTGGAAATGATCTGGTTATTGTGATTCTTATGGACCCCAAACAGAACAACGCTGCCAAAACTGGTTCCCATGATGTTTATTAAAAGTGTGCTTGTCAGAATGAAATAGATGATTGCTAAATCTCATTTTTTCCTGTTCTTTGTTAAACCAATGTGCTCAGATAGAGGCTGACATATCTTCTCTAAGAAAATGATTATTACAACATGATAAAAAATTTACTGAATTTTTATCTTCAATGTAATTCAAATTATATCTCCCTCTGAATTTCAGAAATAGGATAGATAATTCTACTTTCACAATTCTTACTTTATTTTGAAAATACTTCTCTCTGGCTGGAGAGTTCTCCCCTGCTCTGCTCCCAACTATATGAATGGAAAAAAGAAAGGAATAAATAAATGAGGGAAGGAGAGGGGGAGGTAGGGGGAGGGGTGGGGAGGGGGGGAGAGGAGAGAGGAGGGCAGGAGAGGGGAGGGGATGAATAAAGTTTAAATGGGGTGGTTCTGCAGTAGAAGATTAAATGCGTCTTGGCTTCCTTGATTAGTCCAGATCTCAAAGTCTTTGCAGTTCCGGCAGGGTGGCTGGCCTCTTCTAATTAGGGTATTATAGAAAAAGATATTGAAGGAAAGGTTTTATGGCTATAGAATGTGAATAAAATGATGCTGCTGTCCGTTTTCTATCCAGTACTATTTCTAACATTTGCTCAGTAACTCATTGCCTTAGTCATTAGTCTCTCATGTGAAACGCGGCTATTTGCCTGGAGCAAAATACAAAGGTACTACATCATGAATTCCTATCATCTATTATGGATGTAATATTTTCAAATAATTCCAGAAGGCTAGTTAAACATTACCTCCCTTTCCTGAACCAGCAGGGAGTACTCGTCGTGACATTTCCCTTCCCATGTGGAGTTTTCACATGTCTCTTTATTAACTTCCATTCTTTTCCCTACTCCTCTAATTAAATTTACTAATCTTTTAAAATAAAATTGATTAGCAGAGGCTGATGAAGGAAAATGCCTATATAACGGAAATGAGATGTTGAACATTTTTTCACCTTTTTTTTATTGTTGTTCAAGTGCAGTTGTCTCCATTTCCCCCTCCACTCCTCCCCCACTCCAGCCATCCCCACTCCCCACCCTTGATCCTACCCCCTTTGGCTCTGTCCCTGTGCCCTATATACATGTTCCTGACAGCTCTTCCTCCTTTTCCCTGCATTACCCCCTCCCACCTCTCCCTGGTTACTATCAGTTTGTTCTTGAGATTTAAGCATTTTAAACACTTTTCAGAGTGAATTAAAAACACATGCAGAAAATTGCATAAATTCTAAATGCACCGCTTTGAAAATATTCTACAGTTACCATCCCTATAACCACTTTTAAGGTCAAGAAGTAAAAATTATTGTATAGTGAGCATACCCATAACCACTTTCAAGGGTAAGAAATAAAATGTTATAAGTACCCTGGAAATCCTATCTCAGTAACAAATGGCTTATTTTCTAAAGGCAACCACTTTTCTCAATTTCAAGTTAATTGCCTCTTACTTTCCTTGTAGTGGTACTACCTAAGAATACATGACTAAATTAAATAATTCGGTTTTGTCTATTTTTGAGCATTATGTGAATAGAATGACACATTATGTATAATTTAGGTCTGGCTTTTCTTGTTTAATATTATACGTAAGAGATAAATCCACATTATTTTTTGTACTGGTAGTTCCATTTTTTTATGATTGTTGTAAAGTATTTCAGTCTATGAATATACCACAATTTATATATCAGTCTTCCTTCTATTGAACATTAAGGCTTTTATGATTAATGCTGTTATGAATATTCTCACACATGTCTCTGAACTCACATTCTTGTTGTATATCCTCCTAGGAGGAGAACTGCTGAGTTTTGCTATTTTTAAATTATTAGGTAATAACAAACTGCTTTTCAAAGCAGTTTTATGAATTTACATTCCCTCAAAGGAATTACATGAATTTCTCTGAATTTGCACAAATACCTGAATTTAATTTTATCTCTTTTTTAGTGCAATCCATTTTCATTTAAAAGGAACTTTAAGTTGCTTTTCCTTAATGATTAATGAAATTGAACAACTTTTTTTTTTTTAAAGATTTTATTTTTATTTATTTTTAGAGAGAGGGGAAGGGAAGGAGAAAGAGAGGGAGAGAAACAGCAATGTGTGGTTGCCTCTCACATGGCCCTCACTGGGGACCTGGCCTGCAACCCAGGCATGTGCCCTGACTGGGAATCGAACCGGGACCGCTTGGTTCCCAGCCTGCGCTCAATCCACTGAGCTACACCAGCCAGGGCTGAACAACTTTTTAATGATCAATTAGACATTTAAATTTCTTCTTTATCAAATCTCATGCCTTTTTGGGGGGAGATGTTTGTTTTTTATTGCTTTGTAGTTTTTATGTTATCTGGTTATAAGTTTTTTATTTGATATAAGCCTCAAAAGTAGTTTCTGACTCTATCTTATTTTTATGACCAAATATTAATTTTGATAAACTTTATGATTTGTACTTTTTGTGTTCTGTTTAAAGTATTTATATACCTTGAAGCCACAAATATATTAATTTACATTAACTTCTAGATCCTTTAATGTTTTTCTTTTCATATTTTTATATATTGACATGGAAATTATTTTCTAATCATGTGAGTTAGTGTTATATTTTTCTTTTTTTTTTTCAGATAAGGTTACCCAATTGTCTCATTGTCATTTACTAAAAATCTGTACTTTTTCACTTCTCAGCAGTGTTCCTATTGTCTTACAGTAGATGTTTATGTACCATGTGGAGCAAAGTAGTTTTACAGTAGTTTGTATGGAAAATAATATAATAATTTATAAATAACAACATAAAAAAAAATTCTGTGTTTTGCATATTCACAACTGTAAACCTATTTTTCTCTACTTTGTATGCATGGTCTCTTTTGGATATTAGAATTTGATTCTATTGGTCTATTTCTCTGTCCTTTCAACAACACAATACTGTGCTGAATACTGTCACTTTATATTAAGTAATAGCATCTGTAGAACAAGTCTTGCCACATTGTTTTTTCTCAAGGGAATTTTACCTTTTTTTGGCTTCAGTTTTCATAAATTAAATAATAATGACAAAGGGTTTACCATATTTTGTTGTGTATAATGTATACTTTTTTTGCCCAAAAGTTTGAGGGAAAATTAAGGATGTGCATTATACATATGTAGTACTTGAAATACCTTGTACCTGTTCTTGTGTTTTTTTAATTATTTGTTATATAAAATTTCTTGTACTGTAATATGTTAAAAAATAAATGCTAACATTCCTTTATAATACAAAAGCCCAAGTATCTTAATATAAATGAATAACAAGTTGAATTAAAAAACTCAAACAAAAGGTTTTTTTTTCCTGAAAGTTTGGGCCAAAAATGTGGGTCCACATTATATGGCAAAATAATGTAATTTTATTAAGATTTTGATCTGAAGAACATTGTGCTATGTGAAATAAGCCAGTAAGAGAAACACAAATACCATATGATTTCACTCATATGTGGAATCGAATGAACAAACTGAACTAACACGCAAAACAGAGGCAGACTCATAATGGAGAGCAGATGACAGCTAGTGGGGAAGTGGTTAGGGAGTAGAAGGATTGAGCAAAAAAGTAAAAGGGCTCATGGACATGGACAACAGGGTAGTGATTGCTGAGGGGAGGAGGATATAAGGAGACTAAATGGCAATGGAAAAATATAATAAAGGTTATGTACATTTTAAAAATCTTGATTTAAAAGTATAATTTTGAACTATATGTTACTTTGGGTGAATTTGACATTTTTATGAATGAGACTTTTAAACCCAGCCATGACATAGCTGCCAATTAATTATTTTAAATGTCTTTAAATAATATTTATAGTTTGTCCAAATAGGTGTTATGTTACTTTGTGATTTCAAAACAAATTAAAAAGCTACAGCAATCAAGACTGTATGGTATTGGCTTTAAAACTGATATACAGTCCAGTGGAACAGAGTGGAGAGCCCAGAAATAAATCCACATATTAATGTTCACTGGTCTTCAACAAGAGTACTGAGAATACATAATGTAGAAAGCACAATCTCATCTTTCAATAAATGGTGTTAGAAATACTGGATATCCACATGCAAAAAAATGAAATTGGGCTCTTATCTCATACCATGTACAAAAGTCAACTCACAGTGGATTAAAGACTTAAGTGTAAGAACTGAACTGTAAGGCTACTAGAATAATACATAGGAAGAAGCTTTTGACTTTGGTTTGGGCAATTATTATTATTATTTTTAGCTATGATCCTCAAATATAAGTAGACAAGTGGTTCGTCATCAACTAAAAAGCTTCTGCACAGCAAAGGGAATAATCAACAGAGTGAAGAGAAAGCCTGTGGAATGGAGGAATATATTTTCAAACCATGTACTTGATAAGTAGTTAATATCCAAAAGATATGAGGAACACAAACAAATCAGCAAAAAACAAATGACCCAAATAAAAAATGTGCAAAGGACATAAATAGACATTTCTTAGAAGAAGACATACAAATGGCCAACAGTTATATGAAAAGGTGCCCAATATCACCGATCATAAGAGAAATGCAAATCAAGACCACTTTGAGATATCACCTGGTACCTGTTAGAATGGCTATTATGAAAAGGAGACAAGCACTGTAGTGGATGTGGGGAGAGGGAAACTATGTGCACTGTTGGTGGGAATGTAAATTGGTTCAGCCACTACAGAAAACAAAATGGAGATTCCTCAAAAATTAAAAATGGGACTATTATATGATCCTGCATTTCACTTCTGGGTCTATAGCCAAATAAAATGAAATTGGTATCTCTAAGAAATATCTACATTTTCATGTTTACTGCATCATTATTCACAATAGTCAAGATATGGAAATAACCTGAAGGTCCCTCAATGCATAAATGGATAAAGAAGATGTGCTGTAGATATAGGTAGGTATAGATACATGGATATGCAGATGTAGATATATAGGTACCTATAAATAAAATAGAACCCTATTCAGTCATGCAAAACAATGAAATCTTGCCATTTGTGACAACATGGATAATCCTAGAAAACATTATACCTAGTGGAATAAGTCCGACATAGAAAGACAAATACTGCTCCATCATCAGAAAAAAGATGTCATTTTTCTCCAGTTTATATGAAAATTCTAAAGCATTCACTATTTAAAGAACACTAGAGAAAAATTTGAAGAATACAGTTGGAGTCATCACTTTAGATATTGAGTTATTACAAATTTGTTAGAATTAATAATGATATTTTTACAATGAGAAATAGATCAATGAAATGGAATAAACTGTTTAGAAATAGACCTATATATTTAGTCACTTTGAAAAAAGTACCCCTGTAGTGTATTGAAAAACTGATCTTTTCAATAACTTGTGCTTAGTCATTTAGTTATTAATATTGGAAAAAATAAACCTTGATCCCTACCATACACCACATGTATATAAAAAAAATCAGTTCCTAGTGAATTTTAGATGTAAATGGGAAAGGTAAAATGCAGAAAGCTACTAGAAGAAAGCATAGGATATTATCTTCATAATCTTGAGGTATACAATTACTTAACTAGTACTAAATATAAAAGAAAATGATAATTTTGGTTATATTGAAATATAAACTGGATCACATTAATATTAAGAAACTATTGATGGCTTCAACTAATGGCTCTGTTAATAAGGTGAAAGTCAAGCCATAGATTTAGCAGAGTTGTATACAGTTCCTAACAAATCACTTGATATTCTAAAATTAACAAAAAAAGAGACAAACACCCTAAGAGGAAAAACAAATAACAAAAGATTCAAGTAGATATTTCATGTTAGAAAATACATAATTAGTGGACATAAAAAGATGCTCAAGATAATCACTAATCAGAGGAAATGAGAAATCCATGCCATGATAGTGATAATATTTACATAGCCAAAACTACAATTCTAGCAGTATCATTTTTTGGCAAGTATGTGCAGTAACTTAGATTCTCTTAGTTTTGGTGGGACTGTCAATGTAGACAACTTTGTAATACTCTTGCCATTATCTACCATGGACAGTTACGTACGGAGTCAATGACCCAGAAATTCCACTCCTGAGCATGGTAATGAACAAATATGCATGCATATGTTCACTGAAAGACATGTACAAAAATGTTCACAGAATCACATTTATAATAATAAACAACAACAGCAAATAAAACCTTAAGTGTACATCAGTATAGAATGGATAAATAAGTAGTGGTATTTGAGGGGACAGGAAATACTTTTACAGCAAGGAAAATAAATTAAAATTGCCATAGTTTTGATGTGTTGATAATGTATAATTTCTCGATCTAGGTACTTATTCCATGCATTTGTTCAGTTTGTGAAAATTCATCAATCTGTTCACTTATGACTTGTGGACTTTTCTCTCTATAAGCTATATTTAATTAAAATATTTACTTAAACATAAAAAGCTTAAATTAGCTGATAGAATGAAGCCCATCTTTATTTTACAATAATTTTGATGAGTGTCAGTCTTTACTGATGAGGGAAAAGAAGCAGAGATTTGTGGGCTGGATGGGTTTTCCACTACCATCTCTGATTCACGGCATGTGGCTTTGAAACTGGGTGAGCGAGGTGAACACTCAGACAGGTTCCCCATTACTTCATAAATGTGACTCAGTGCCTGGTAGATGTATAGATTATAGCACATCCCTCCTGGCAAAAAGTTTTTAATATGATTTTCAATCCTCTATTGCCTTCCTGCAAAGTATTCAACTCCTGTTTCAAATTTCATTTGCTATTTTTGTACACACATCATCATGACAATAATAGTAATAGCCACAATAATAGTAATAATAATTTCAATAATGATAACAATAATACCTAAAACTTAAGATGATCCAGATGCTGTTATAAGCCACTACGCTATATTAATTTCTTTATCCCCAACCTGGTCCTCTTTGGTGGCTATGAATATTTCTCTATTTCAGAGTTGAAGAAACTGAATCACAAGTTAAAACTGGTATGTTGGCAAAACTGGATTTGTATCCTGGCGGTCTGCCTCTAAATTCCAAACTTTTTAGCATTATGTTATACTGCTGTGTAAGTACTTTGAACTCTTTAAGACAGGTTGGAAAACAAATACTTAGTAAGGGAAATTCATGCACCCACAGTGGGGAATTGTAGCTCTATGTTTTCACGTCTAATAAGAGCACGGTCTCTCGTGGAACATAAGTCGGCATGCATGGACCCACGAGTGGGATAGCAGAATTTCCTGTGGAGAAATCAGGCTCGCATGTTCCTTAGATTTAAAATAAAACCTTGCTCTTGCTAAAAATCTCTCCCTGGGTCAAAAGGACTTACG